>MOOZ01000101.1:4735-18554 GCA_002930495.1 Cecropterus lyciades | reverse complement strand
ACATACAGACGGACAGTCGGACAAACCGATAGACGGACAGGGGGTGTTAATAATAGGGTCCCACTTTTACCCCCCAAAGGGTAAAAACGGGACCCTATTACGGAACCCTAAAAATCAGGGATACTTTTTTATTATATTTATGCAGTGTACCTGATGGAAAGTGGTCAAAGTCGTAAATAGACATCTGTAAGGTACTTAACATAGAACAGCGGTTCTATCTGAAGTCAATCTCAGATGCGTTATTACTTCTGAGGACTAATGTATCAATCTTACGTGCATTCTATCAATCCGCACTTGGCTAAACCCTATCCTATATGAGAGATCTGTACCCAGAAGTGGGATAGCAAAGACGTGACGATTACGACGGCGAATTGTTTTTAATAACCCATGCCCGTAGTAATTATATTACGCTGGAGTAAGTAGTTTAGTGGAATTCATTACAAATATACCCCAGTTGTGGGAAAAAAACCTTTTTTTTATAAGAACTAGGTGAAGTATCCGTGTTTCGCTACGTGACAAAATTTATGTTTTACTCGCTAACCGTTGGAGGTACAGGAAAAGTGATAAGGATGGTAATTAAATCTCAACCTCGTTTTTTATTTTATTTAAAATATAAATATGAAAGTGTGAAACCAAACGGTGCAGTGACGTCACTAAAATAGTCGCCATCTTTAAATAGTAAAAAATATCGAGATCAAAAGACCGTGCAAAATTTCATGTCAATCGGACCAGTGGTTATTGCGTGATTAAGTAACACACAGACACCCTATCCCATTTTTAAATATTAGTACAGGTATAGAAACATTGGCGACGTCTTCATACGCGTGATGCGCGCGCGGTAAAAATAAACGTGAGATTTCATGAGGCTTTTTTGCGCGGAACTGTAATTCTAGCGTATAACAAGGAGCTGTGTATTGTATTGTAGTTTTCCGGCATAAAAACTAGCCTATGTTATTCACTGACCCCTTAACAATCGCTAAGTAAAATACATGTCGATCCCAGTGAATAACAAAACAATTCTATTACACTGAAACCGTTAATTTTTCCGGGATGAAAAGTGGCCTTTTTATTATTTCATACTGCAGTCTATCTGACAGATTTTATCCAGACTCGATCAGCGCTTCAATCACGCCAGATGAACAGATAGATGGCCATCCAAACTTTTGCATTTATAATAGTAGTAAGATTACAGTAGCACTATCTCCTTGACGTGCCCGTATCTCAAGAATAATAATGTTGACTCAGTACATATTGCCGAGGCTTTGAGACGTATTTGAAGCGACTGATGGATTGGCAGGCAATTTCATTCCGAATCCTCTAAGAAAGTAATGCTCAAAACACACGCATCGAATGACATTTCATACACCGTGTATTTATTTAACATATATAAAGGTGTATAGAAAGTCTGTATCATGATAAAGAACAGTGATGGAATTCTTCACATCTTCGACTTCAAAATGATAAAAAAAGGTAAATCACAGACATACAGAGCGAGATAACATAAAGTGAGTTGAATATATGTTTGGTAATTAAATTTATAAAATGAAATTACGAATATATAGCCTTTTATGTTATATATATTACTAGCTGACGTACCTACCCGTGCTTTGCTACGGGACATAAAATTGTCGCCATCTTTAAATAGTGCAAAATATCGAATTCTAAAGTAGCCTATAAGTTGACCAGGTAAATTAGCTACATCCATGCAAAATTCCATGTAAATCGGACTAATGGTTCTGCGTGATTGAGTAACATATAGTCATACAGACACTTCATCTCATTTGTATATAATAGTTTAGATTTTTCTTTTTTTCAACTGCCTGTCACACTTGTCATATTTTTTTGTTATCTCTTTAAATCATTATCTGAATACCCGTTACGAATATGAATAGGGACTAAATTTATTATTGTTATACCGAAAATATTTTAAAATAGGTAATAATGTAAGTACCACAATTGTGCACGAATTAATTTCACTGACCATTCATACAAAAGAGACACTGCCAAATAGTACAAGATTTATAATTACATAGTAAATCCAGTTTACATTTCCAAAAGTTAGAGATAAAGAATTTACATAAGAATGGCCTTGACTTACGATTTTAAAACTTGTACTTGTGTTTACTGCTTTATCTGTTTATGAGTGAATTAAATATTATTAATAAGCTGAATAATAAATATTATTAGGTTATATATTATAAAGAATATCCTTAATTCTTCTAAAATATTTAATCAAATGTGTCATCTAATTATTCAATACCTTATATATAAATAAAAAAGATATATTTTCAATTATTATATTAACATTTATGCTCTTTGCAATTTATTCATGTCCTGTTAAATAAATTTCATATAACCAGTAATGATAAATTTTAAAAGATCATTATTGTTGAATAAAGAATGAATCAAATAAAATAAATGAATTAATTTTCGCAACTTCATTAAGTTAATTTCATGAATGTCCATGTTGAAATTATATCTTAAGAATAAATAATAATAACAGTAAACAGCTTTTCGTGTAACATTTTTTCAAACTTATATATTCAATTTATTAAAATAAAGAAAAAAAACTTACCTCAATTCCAAGATATCAAATCAATTTTTAATTACTGCAAACACCACAGCACTTAAATAATAACAATATTTTAAAATAATAAAACATTGATTTTAATTAATGAAATTTTTCGAAAAAATATCTGTAACACAGTTCGTAGCATATGCAATCGAAACCTCGTAGCAAGTAACTTCGCAGTTTCGTAGCGCGTGAGGACAGCGCGGGAGCTTCGGCCCAACTGAGCTTACGGCGCTCCGGCCGTGCGTAACATAACATACATGTTACTGCACTTCATGCAACAAGTTTTGATACTTTTTGATTTCGTTAATGTATGTGAGATTTTAGTGCATCGGTTAATGTATTTAAATTATATTTAAACGTGTTAAAATATCCGTTGTTCGTACTTTTTGCAAAGTTTTGGAATAAGCGTCCCTTTAACATCTTAGTATGTATGTATAACATGGGATTATTTCACGAAGATAAATTAAAATAATAATACTTGAATTTATCAAATAAATTTAGGGATTAAAAAATCTATAACAATAACCATAATAGCGGCTCTTCATCTTAGAGCATCGGTTACACTAGGGATTTGCAATGAATAATTAATACAAAAAAACATAGTGATTATATGAAATTAGGTGTATCTGCTGTTCTATTAAATTCTAATCATAGAATTACGAGCACAATCTTGCGAGTCGTTGTTTACACAACTGCCTTGTAAAGGATTCCAGGTCTCACCGTACTTTATTGTTCTGTTTCGCGTATTTGTGAACTTGATTTCGTGTTTGTCCATGGAAATTACCATTTACAGAAACTCCAAAGTAGTATTGACAGAAGTTCTAGTATAGGGCTAAAATTATAATTTAAAAGAATGAAGGTGGTAGAATTCTTTGTGGTTAGACTCCGGAGGCACCACCGTCACACCTTTTTCTGCCTAATAACAGCAGTGTTATGCGCTGTTGTGTTCTGGTCTGACGGGTGTGCTAAGGGAGACATACTTTTTCAAGGCATTCCATCTTAGTCCTCAGGGGTAGCAACGCATCTGTGGCAAACCTTAGGTGAGACTTTGATCTTACCTAGGGTTGATTATAGATGTCTATAGGTGGCAGTAGCCACTTACCATCAGGTGCGCTGCATGCTCGGTTGCTACTTGCTACTTATAAAAAAAGGTAATGTTTTATCATTTTCATTTCATTTATCATTTATTGTTCAAAACATAAGTTTATAAATTGGTATATTATCATACACGTGAAAATAAGAGTTGTATAGCATAGTTTTGCTAGATTTCACATTTATATGATTAATATGAAAAATTTCATAAAAATATCCTCTTAATACCTATGACCTTAAAAAAAATCATACCTGACTAACTAACTAAATTAAATTATGATGAGACAGAGGCTTTATGCAATACAATCACTTAACAATCCCTCGTATATTTGAACTCAAGCACATTTACACAAACACACACACACAAGCACACATTTGTTATTATTTAGATTTAAGTTTTGTTATTGTACACATTAAATGTTTTCTTTGGAAGGGCGGTTCATTCTGGCACAGGTATATATTTACCTAAAGTGGTGTCCCAACAATAGAATGATGAATGTTAAAACATTTATACCAATAAAATCATTACTCTTAAAAAAATATGATGTCATATTCTACTACTCCCAGTATATCAAAGCTCAGATATGTTTATCCTCCATTGTTAAATCCCTGACGCTACGGATATGTTGACTTATCGTGAAAATCGCATATCGACGATAGGTTAAATATGATTCGGCTGAATCGTCTTTGCTAAAAGCTGCTTCCTTAGTTCAATTGCGGTGAACGAATTTCAGTAAGTAATAGGATAGAATTCTATCTAAAATAGAATTATGTAACACTAGCTGTTGTCCGCGGCTTCGTACGCTTCGTATTACAAATAATTTAATACAGACATATAAACACTTTTACCTACCTTAGGGGTGGAATATTAAAAAATATTTCTTAGTGGAAACTTATATCATAAAATAAACCTGCTGAAAAAAATTCATGGTTCTATCTTCAGTAATTTAAGTTCAGTAATAACATTTTTTAACAAAAAGTAAATACCGACCTATATAACTCTATGCCACACTTTATTAGGTATATTAACCTTCCTTCTCGTAAGTCTGAAAAATACTATGCTGAAAACCGCATCAAAATAGGTTCAGCCAAACGCGAGATAATTGCGCATAAACACACGTACATACAGGTGAAACTGAGAATCTCCTTTTTTTGAAGTCGGTTAAAAAGATAAGTCACAAGTGAGTAAGTATCCTTTCGCTTTTATATATATCTATAGATATATATCTCTAGAAGATTTAAGTGATATAACATTTGCCTTATAGCACTCGAGTTATTCCTCAATTCACATAGGAAGCAAAGCTTTTACGACCAACCTCAAATAGGATTTCGCTTTTATTTTTGGTTAAATAAAATGAGCTGCACATAATTTCAAGTGGACTTCACGCTCCTTTATTATTGTGCTTTGTAAAAATATATTTCACAAACAATAACTTCCGCGAAGGCTAATTTAGCTGCGTCTCATGTTTGTGACACACCTTTCAAATTTAACAAACGTTTATGAATTGTTACGAGTACTTATATCGTTGCTATCTGTATATAAGTATATAAAAGCGAAATGATACACAATTTTCACTAATTATCGCAAAGCCTAACCTACTGAAGCTAGAGCCATTAAATTTGGACAATACGTTCATTTTATGATGTACACCCCTAAAGACATTACCCTGACCGCAATGACACACTGCGGTCGCCGAAGATATTGGATGTTCTTGGCGGACAGGTTATTCGCCCACACTGGCGTACCGTATAGGGCCATAGTCCGTACGATCTCCGCGTAGAACCTCCTACAGGAGTAGCCCTAAACTGGGTAGCAGCCGCGAAAGCGCCGCAACCGTCGCCGTGGGTTTGGGTGACAGACTCCGGAAATGTTGACCGAAGAACCATCGGCCGTCGAGGACGAGTCCTTGGTATTTCATCGTCGACCCGGCGGCGCGGTTTATGCCTCCGACCATTATGCTTCAACCTAGGAGTGGCGCCTTTCGAGGGCTAAGAAACAACATGGCCTAGCTTTTGTTTAATGCCACGTCCAGACCCAGCTGCTGGATTCTACCAACGACTTGTGTGACCTCGGCCATTTCTAGAACGCCCGCCTGCCATTAGGTCTTCCCCCGCGCCGTGACCAGCGTATCGTCCACGTAACACGTCACGGCAGAGACTCTGATCTTACCTTGGGTTCATTACAAATGTCCGTGGGCGGCAGTGACAACGTACCGTCAGGTAGACTACATGCTCGTTTGCTACTTCCATATTAAAAAAAAAGCGTAGGTTTATGAGCATGAAAAGCGTCAAATTATTTTTAAAATCTTTTAAGCCTTGTTATTCTATAACATTCAAGGGCTGTAAAGAAATATCTTCAAGCCTCCAGACATTTTGTCGTACGCATTCTTTTAATGAAATTAAGGGAAGGTCTTATTATATTTTGTAGGTTCTTTAGTTTAAAGATAATCTTCTATTTATGATATTTTCTTGCCGGGAGCCGGTTGCCAGGAGATTTCAAATTATCATGGGATAAGATGGTAACTTCAAATGTAAGTAGTTGTCCAAAAAACTATATGTACATACACAACTTTTGCATATTTGACTATGAGGATGATTATCTTAGAAATATTTACAAGTCTTACTGTGATTTTTCAGCAAAAAAATATTAAATATTAAAAAATATATAAATCTGTCTGCTTATAAATAATTGTCAGAGAAGAGAAACTCAAGTACTACAGAAATGAAATATATTAAAATAGACATTAGATATCATAAAGTGACAGACGTGTTTTGAAGGGGGTTGCTGTGCTTTTTGTTTGTCCCCGCCTGCAGCATCTCACATTATATGTCTATTTATTATATATATATATAATATTTATTTGACGTGCCGACAGCATAACATACAGACATGTTACAAATAACATTATGTAATAAAATAAAATACACTGGCTTGCATACGCCAATTATAGGCATGTACAACATTTACAAAAATGAAGACGTGTTGTCGTGACATCTTATGCAAGGAATGTAAATTATGAAGACAATTAAATAAAATAACTTTATACAATAAACATACGTTAATTATCTTAAGATTATGTCTTGGGAAGCAGAACTATTGAGGTAGGTGGACAATATGTTTTTGACATATATTTGATTTATACCTTATTCTCGCGGCCTCGTCCGCTTTATCACGTTTACCACAGCAATGAGTATCTTTGTGTGAGTGTATGTGTGTTCATCCAACTATCAATGTGCTAATTTCAGTGAAATCCAACCAGTACTTTGTGTGAAAGAGTGACAAACACACATACATCACAAACTTACGCATTTATAATATGTATGCATAAGATTGTGGTCCCTGTTTTTTTTCTTTTTCAGTTAGGCATTCGTTTTCTTTGTTTTTATAATGTTCAATTTAAGGATTTTTGTGCTCGAATATCAACTTCTGACGCAGGCGGGTAAAAATAGAGGAAGTGTCACTACATTTTATTTAGATCGTCAATAAATTCTACAATTTTCGGGTTTCGACAATTACGCAAGGGATTCTTTAAATAGCTCCTGAGCCTCCTGAATAACTTATACCCTTTGTTACAATTTGAAAAATATAGTTGCAGTAAAAAATAATGACGATAAAATTTATATTTTGAATAATGAGATATTGAAAAATTATTAACGTATCATTAATAATGTAAAAAACAACTTCAACTTTTCGTGTTAGAGTTGGAAAATGTGTTAAAGTCAACGTGAAAGTTTATTTATTTCATCAAATAACATTTTTACTTTAAATCCTTTTTTTTTGGTTTACTTTGCAGCATTCTTCTTTTATTCCTTTCCGTTGGCGGCGGCATACAAAATATTGTTTCCGATGACGTTTCCTCTTCCTGTACCGTGTAATAAAATGTATTCAGGAATCGGAAGGAGGATTCAAGAGGAGGAATATGACATACTATATGCATATCAAAATAAATGCCTAACATGCTCAGGGTAACATGGTTACTCGGAATTAGGGCGGACGTAAGCACGCTAACTTGAAATTCTGCGGATTTTTGTCATGTTCCACGCCTATTGAAGGTGAGTTTATGGTACTAGTGTAAATGCTTTAGTTTGAATTATCTAGTCAAACATTTTTTAAATAACATAAACGTTGCCAATGTAGTGTGTCTGTCGGTAACTGGTCACGGCTGGCTATAGATATGCGTAAAGTAAAATTGGATTTGAGTCCAAAACGAGGTTGCCCACAAATGTGTTGCTATGCTTGAGAACTAAGATGCCATACTTACACTTACCATACTTTCAAACGACTCTGACATTTCTGTCATTACGCCGAATTAGGTGGAAATAGCAGGAAATATATTGTAGCTTGTATTTAAAATAAATGGAAAAGACAATCAAATAAATATAAACCGGACAAGTGCGAGTCGGACTCGCAGGCGAAGAGTTCCGTAGCATTATCATTAATAAAGTTATATCATAGTAAATAAAGTTGAACAGTTTTCCAACTACCAACATAAGTTTGTTTTTCATAGTGTTTGTATGAATTACAAAGTTATGTTATTCGGTTTTTGAAAGTGCTATATCTCAAAAACTTTCAACCGTATCTTGTTCGAACCTATTTTAGTTGAAAGTTTTCTCTTAGCTTGAAAGATAGAGGGAAGGGGGGATATTTTACCGTTTTGAAAGGGCTTATCTCTCACTTTGAGAAATGGTTTTAGAAACCTCAATATCATTTTTGAAGACCTTTCTATAGACACCCCATACGTGTCGGTAAGTTGAAAAAATATATATTTTTTTCAATTCCGCTTTGATTTTGACGCATTGATTTAAATTTTAATATGAAGCCTTGCCAGTTGTAATAATCTGAGTAAATGTGTAATGCAGAGAAGATTATTGCCTGGCTACAGATTGAGCTGAGACTGTCTGTCGTAAGTATAAATGTAGTATACTAAGTAGCTTCAATAATTGCTTAAAACAATTTATAATAAATTGCAAAATGATTAAAATCATGAAATTTTATTCTATTTATATTCATGTGTGTCAAGAAGTAGCACATGAGACGCGTTTCAGATAATATAATGAGTGTACAGTTAATTTGATTTCAAATAGAGCGTGAATTTCGGCTCGGATTCCTCGGCTAATGGCCGGCCGAGCGCAGCGCTATGGTTCAATGGGAAATCCTTACCTATACGAAAGTAGTAAAATAAACCGTATTCAAAGATTGAAAAACCAGTGTAATTCAACCGAGAAGGTACCACAGCTACACCTATTTCTAACGTGAAGCAATTCTTGCGTTGCCGGCTCACTTATTAATGAGGCGATCACCTTAGTCCTCGGTGATAGCAACGCGTTTGTGATCGATTTCTGTTGGAACCCCTGTGCTATTTGAAGTTGCTTATAGATGTCCATGGGCGGTAGTAAGAACTTACCATCAGGTGGTACAATTTACTTTAAAAAATTATAGTTTGAATGGTCATCATCATCAACCCAGTATTGTTTCTTTTTTGTGCATCGGTCTCCTTTTAAGAGGTTAAGGATTCGGTCCACTACCTTCGTAGTCAACACTCTGTTTTAGATAATTCTCTGTAGCGTGTGCCTTCCCATGTAGTTTTCTATCATCATTAGTGAGTAGTTAGTGATATTTTTTTTAATACGCATAACATCACAAAAACAAAAGTACATGCCTGAGATTTGAACCACGCATGTCCAAATTGATATATAAAGATTATGTCAAGTATGTATGTGATAATATTTAAATGAACGTCAATAAATTAAATTAAATCAAAGGTTAAATATTTTTGGCGTTAGATTCAAACGGTCGGGTGATTATTATGCTTTACAAATGAGATGCATAGATCCCAAAAACAAATTGTTTTTGACCTTGAGAATAATCGTAGCTGGCAATTTTTGAATTTTGCGCTCTCGTGTCTGTAGCTTTTGATGATCTTGTTTTTGGTAATCCTCGTATGACGACTTCTTTGACTAATATAAATGCGCCATGTTCTTTTTGCAAACAAAGCCCCTGAGACGCCCTTATGTCCCTTACGCTAGCTAAATCGCTTGTTGAGAAGAGCAGCCCTTACATGATTAATTCAATTACGTAAATCCTTGTCAATCATTTTATAAGTTTTTTCTAAATGAATTCGGTAATGTCTTAACTATAACATCTTCTAATATTACATATGTATGTGTCAAGTTAGTGGAAAATTTACTGATCACCGTTTTTTTAACCCTCGACGCATAAAGAGAGTTTGACTGCTATATCTGTCTGTGGAAACATAGCTCCTAAATGGGTGAACTGATTTGTATGCGGTTTGTTTTGTAAGACAGAAGGTTTCCGGGGGTGGTTTTTAAACATGTTTTATCAAAATCGGTTCAGCCAGTTATTAGATATAGATGATGAAAGTGGTGATGAAAAATCAAATATTTTTATATATTCACCAGCGGGGTATCAAATGAAGGGGTATTACAAATAACTTACACGTAGACATGTTTTATCAAAATCGGCTTAGCCATTTACTAGATATGTGGAGTTAAGTGAAGACGAAAAATTCAATGTTATCAAATATACCCCAATATATATAGCGGGGTACTGCTAAGTGTAGAGACTAGATACCTAGGTAGGTATCTAGTCTCTAAACTTAGCGGTACCCCGCTAAATATACTCAGGTATATATAGCTATAGGTATAGATAGGTACCCAGCTCGATAAAATTGTAGTACAACGTCGCGGTGGAAGGGTACCGCTTAACTTAGTCAGACCCTTTACTCGATTGGCCATCTGTTCATGTACTAAATTTACATTGTTAAGCCTGTGAACGTGACGATTATCCAGTCTCCGTATTTTATTGTAGCTATGTAGGTTGGTATCTAGTCTCTAAACTTAGCGGTACCCCGCCGTGACATTGTAGTACAATTTTAACGAGCAAATGATATATTTCTATAATTAAAATATTTGGGTATAACTCGCTCGAATTTGATGGGTTATCTATAAATATTATTTTTGACTTTTTTAAATGATTGCCCACCTATCTTTATAACGTTGGGGTTTTTTTTTATTTTAGATTTAATTTTATTTACGTGACAAAAACGTTTCGACTATATAGTTATACAGTCGTTTTTCCCAAAATATAATGAATAAAATAGAAAATGAAAGTGTAAATAGTAATGGACACGACACTTTTTCATCGGTATATAACAACCTGAAGGAATATATTCTCATATATTATCTGTATCTCGCTCCGTATATGTACCATATTATTATTGTATTATCTGTGCCCATATGGTATTCGGGTTAAACATTTAACATCGCATACGAATGACTTGCGCCAGAATTTTGAATTCTTTAAATTATCCCACATCTAAAGGCAAGTCTAGTGTTTAAACTCGTTGGCGATAAATTGGAGACGAAATTAGCTTTGAATAATATATGTAGTACGTCAGACGTATTGATGTTGAGTAAGTGGTGAGGTAAAAACGGATGTGACATTGAGAAATTAACGAAGTATCGTTATAAAGTGAAACTTTAGTGGCAACTTAAAGTTGTGTTTTAACAAGATTATAACCTCAGGAGGAAGTTCATTCCATCTTGCACGTCTGTGGCAAAAACGAGCGTGCAAACTGAACCGTGGAGGACCGCCACGAGTCAAGTTGGTGCAGATGGAACTTCATTCTTCGGCGAGTGGTGCGGTGAAGAAAAAGTGATGTAGGCACCAGGCCGGTAAAAGCCGGTAAACGGTCGTTTAACTATATCTCTCTTAAAATATTTTTTTTACCAGAATGCAACAGAGCTGAACATGGGAACATGGTTATATGGTAGAAGTAGGTTAGGCATTGCTACTGAAGTCAAACGCTAAAGGTTCTACCTTTTAAGCAAATTAAACACGACGTCGTTTCGTTAAGTTAAGGTGTTGCTATGATTTCTACACTCAAAGCAAAAACAGTAGGGTATTTCCTCTCATAGGTGCCATTGACATAAATAAAGATAAATATACAGACTTCCAGGCCCAGACTAGAAATCTAAATTAATCATTTACATATCTGTACCCCGGGACTGAACCCGGAATGAGTTGACGACAACGAATTATTTATAATTAATTAATCTCTCATAGATATATTACGATTTTAATACTTGTGACTTTCCTGTATTCGTGACGTATTTAGTTATGTATGTATGTATGAATTACATATGACGTATGTTTCTCAGACTATAATATATCAAAGATTTGACGTGACTTTTCCAAAATTCACCTTTAATTTCATATCTAACTGCAATTGTGATATATTTTATTTGACGATCTTTCTTAGTATCTTCTTTTAAAAAGGGACTTATCGTACCTTGTTCTTTTATTGCCTTTATTTATACGATCTCTACCGAAATAATAATGTTGAGACGTGCGCCGTATGTTCCAAAAAGATTTTTATTAATGGCCCTCTAACTACAATGACAGCATGTCGACGAAAAATTGGTTTTTTGACATTTTAGGCATTGAGTGTGCTTGAAGGAATCCAATTTTCGAAGATTTGAACTGAGCAAGGACGTGGCACAAATTTTCTTTTCCCTTCTCAACGATTTGGGATTAAAATATCATATCCGACGTGACTCTTAAGTGCTTTAGGTAAATGTGTTTTTTTTTGGTTTGTAAAGAAATAAATTGACATGTTGTAAATCAAATCGAAATAAAATAAAATTACAAATTACAGATTCCGTTACATATATAAAAAATAAGGAGAAGTTACAACTCAGTCCTTAGATGTAGATATATACTGGATTTCGAACAAGTTTGGGGTTGATAACAAATGTCCATGGGCGGTAGTGGTTACTATCTATAGATCAAGGCGCAGGTTTTGCTGTGTGAGATTTAAAAAAAAAGAAAAAAAAATGCATTCATTATTCCTTGAAAGTACTTTTGTATGATGTAATTATCCTTTAAAAGCACTGCATATGTAGTTGGTTTTACTGTGTACTGTGTGTTAATGGTTTTACTGTTAAATTTATTGAGGCAGTTAACGAAATAACGTGCACTTAACAAGTTTATGCTGCAGAAAATATTATTGTGATTTCTATTATTAAATCCGGTTTCAAAAAGACAAATGTAAGTTATATGTATACGAGTATTTGTGTTTGCGTATTTAGCGGTTTCTTTTATCTTTTTAAACAAATATCTTAGTCATTTACTTTTTATATAAATCACGTGTTATCGTATTTCCGTGTTATTTCGGAAACTTCTCAAGCGATTTTTGTATTTTTTTTTGTATATGTCGCATTAATGATTCAAGTTGAACGGCGCTGTTCAGTAAGCTAGGCTGTTAATTAAAGGACTAGTTAAGCTAGTTGGCATCGATATGCGTACGTGTTGCTGTGATTATCTATTTTATACAAAGATTTACTAGTTAAGTATTAATAAACATGTATTTTTATAATATAAAGCTTTACGGCAATTATTTTATCAGATTAAATTAGTAAACGAGCATGCAGTCCATCTGATGATAAGTGGTTACTGCCGCATACATACAACATCTGTAAGCAATTTCAAATAGAACAGGGGTTCTATCTAAAGTCGATTACAGATGCCTTGCTTTTCCCGAGGATTAAGATGGTCGCCTCATACACAAGTGAACCGGCAACCACACACTTCAACAGAAACGTAAGAACTGCTTCACGCTAATAATAAAATAACAAATCAGAGTATGATTTTCTAACATAAAATAATAAATAACTACATAATATAAAGACAATACAATAACCGTATGAAAAGTAATTTACGTTTCATATAAAAGGTAAGACTTACTTAAATTAGTGAAAGCCTTTGGGAAAGAAATCCAATTTACGTTACAGCAGAAATTGGGGTGTTAAAATTATAATACTCAGGCGAAAATAAGATGTTGCAAGACTTGAGACGTGAACACATGGTTTTTAGTAACATTTTGTCATGTAAATGTACATGTTGATTTAATATTGTAAGTTTTGACTTAAGGCTGGTTCAGACACGTGTAATATTTTGAATAGATAACTGGTACTCATTCATATATTCCCTCGGCTCCGGCTGCTTCGATTACCTTTAGTACGATGAGTATTCCATGTGTTAATCTAATACATAATCTATTGGTCAAATTTTAGCGAAATCCGACCAGTAGTTTTTGCTTGAAAGAGTAACAAACACACGCACAGTCTCAC
>MOOZ01000100.1:1099-16115 GCA_002930495.1 Cecropterus lyciades | reverse complement strand
TTATTTCTTCTAAACTTTAGAAGATCTAAAGAATCTTATTCTAAATTTAAATTTAAATAAATAAACGAAAACGCGGTCATATCCAAAGAACTTATCTAGACTTCTATACTAATATTATAAAGCAGAAGAGTTTGTTTGTTTGATATGATTTTAGACTAATATTATCGCGGAATTGATACATTTTAATATGTTACTCACGATATGCGGTTTTGAATTTCTTTTTTGCCGATATTTCGACCCAGTTACATGGATCGTGGTCACGGCGAAACTGCGGTAGCGGGGAGAGACCGTTGACAAGCACTAGTGGTAGATTAACCTATCTACCCTACGTCTAGTACGTTTTTCTTTTTTAGGTTCCATATCACGACACACAACACTACCCGTATCTTTACGCACCGAACTTTGCATTATTTGTGACTTACATAAACTAACCGCTGGCTTCCACGTTTGCGCTAATTTAAAACCATCTTCACTGTTAAA
Source organism: Cecropterus lyciades (assembly GCA_002930495.1). NCBI lineage: Eukaryota > Metazoa > Arthropoda > Insecta > Lepidoptera > Hesperiidae > Cecropterus > Cecropterus lyciades. The sequence continues at coordinate 15,635 of MOOZ01000100.1, read as the reverse complement.
GTTCTTAGGATGTTTTTTGATCTCTATTGCTTCTCTTACTAAACGTGGAAAGTAATGGCGCTCAGCGGAGATCACATGAGGTTTATGTAATTCGATCCAGTGTTTGTTTGTTTGGTTGAACGCGCTACTCTCAGGGACTACTGGTTCGAATTAAAAAATATTTTTGTGTTGAATAGTCTATTTATTGAGGGAGGCTATAGGCTATATAACATCACGCTGTTTGTTTTTTTTCTTACGTAGTAGCGGGTGAAACCGCGGGGCACAGCTAGTTTTTGTAATATTGGTCCTTTTTATAAATTATACAAATCGTTGCTTCAATTCGAATCAAATAATGCTGTTTTTAACCATCTTCCCAAAGGAAAGAGGTTATAAATTCGTCACTTATATTTTTTGTTTCTATGTTTTTGATGATCCTAACTTAATTTTACTTTTTACAGGCAATTTCGCGCAAAACTCAGGCACATTCACGCAAACACAGTTCGCACAAAGCACAAGCAACTTCCAAGCTCAGGGGAGTTTTCCCCCGAACGCGAGCTTCAGTGGCAACCAATTTCAAGAGGGGTTCTCTGAAGCTAGCGCGAGCTTTGACGCCACTACGGGGGTGTGGGGACCACCCCCCCCTTACAGCCCTCAAGGAAGGAGTGGGAGCAGGTTAGTATTATTAATGGAATTACAAGCTTTTACCTTCCACCCGCTTCGGTCATTTAACAAAATAGTATCCTCTGTGTTAATCCAGGTCATAAACTTTACGTGTGTCTAATTTCAGTCAAATCCAACCAGTAGATTTTACGTCAAAGAGTAACAAATATACATTCACAAATTAAAGCCTTTGTAATCTATACATATAAATAAAATTGAAGTGTCTGTTTATAATATCAAAGTAACAGCTTTTTATCAAATGCATATGGAAATATATACGATACTGATAACAAAACATCAATTACTAAGATTTTTGTCTGTCTGTCTGTTTGTTCTGGGTAATCTCTGAAAACGCTGGACCGATTTTAACGGGACTTTTACTGTTGGATAGCTGATGTCATAAGGCGTAACTTAGGCTACTTCTATTTTAGAAAATGGAAGGGTTCCGCACAATAAAATAAAACCTAAGAAACCGCGCACGCTCTACGCGCACGCAGCCACTATCACTTCCGTTAATATCAGTTGCTATCAGTCCTCTCTGAAACAATGCTATAATGTTAAAATTGTATAAGGTCTACTAAAATTTTGCCTATATGTAACTATGTCAAGTATTTTTTTAGGGGGCTCAGCTTGTATTAGTATAATTTCTAAGATAATAAAAAATAGCATGCAGTCCACCTGCTGATAAGGGGCCACTGTAGCCCGTAGTCATCTGTAATCAACCCCAGTGCCTTCAGTACGAGTTTATTAAGTTTTCTTAAAACAATCATTGTTTACGTTTTCATCCGTCCCCATCATTGCAAAGTAGATATCAAAGCTTAGATTGGAAAGCGTAGAATGTTAATATGATATATTTTTTATATTTTTATGAGTATATGTAAAAAAGCTTACAAAGTGATATAATTGTAATATTGTTTTGATAAAGGTTGTAAGTTATTTCATTTTTTTTACAGGCACCACCTCCACCATCAAGATCCAGCAGCAGCCACGTTGCTTCATCATCACCACATAGACGTCCACAGAAACATTCCCGTACACGAACACACGAACGTACAAACGCACACGTGCCGAAACTCCTATCTACACATGCCCCCAAACATGCAAGAAATGAGCCGCCTTAACCCAGATATAAGTCGGATAAACCCAGATATAAGTAGAATGAACCCGGATATACGACTTAACCCCGATGTGAGACTAAATCCAGATATAGCGCGCCTTAATCCAGACATAAGTCGCCTTAACCCAGATATAAGCCGAATTAACCCAGATATAAGCCGCCTTAACCCGGATATAAGCCGAATTAACCCGGATATAAACCATATGTATCCAACTGACCCCAACGAGATAGCTCGTTTGCAAGAAATGGCTCATTTGGGTCAGGAAAGGTTTAATACTTTAAGGGGTCACTTAGTGCCCTATAGGGGTTGTCAAAGGTCCCTAGGGATGAGCGCAGGGAATCTACGGGACTGCAGAATGGAAGAGAATATAGCAATCGAGTGCTTACATCAGAAGAGTGCGAGTAAAGGTTAGTTTTAAGTTGTAAAATAGATTGATGACCCGCGTGGCGGAGCGGTCACCATACCGGTCTGAAACGCAGTGGGTCGGGTTCGATCCCCGGCCAGACAGACTTCTAAATGATGAGTTTAGATTTCTGTTCTGTGTCTGGGTGTTTGTGTAATCGTCTTTGTGTGTCCATGGCACCCACGACACAGGATAAAACCTACTTTGGGGTTATGAGTGTAGAAAGCGTTTATGTTTATATATGGGTAAAACATTAGTTAAAAGATCACACCTATTTCTGCCTTACTGCAGTATGCTGTTCTGATTTGATTTCTCTAGCAAAAGTTCATAATAAAAAAAAAAACGCTTTCTACACTCATAGCCCGCCTCTAGGATTTTCTCCCATGTCGTGGGTGCCATGGACACACAAAAACGAATACACAAACACCCAGACCCAGAACAGAAATCTAAATTCATCATTCAGATGTCTGTCTGGCCGGGGATCGAACCCGGGACCCACTGCGTGTCAGACAGGTATGGTGATCGCTCCGCCACGCGGGTCGTCAACAATTTTAAGTTATATTACAATTTTTAAACAGTGAAACCGAGGCGGCATAGTAATATATTTTGGTCTATAGTTTCAGATCAGAGCAGCGATTCCTGTCAGAAGCAAGGGAAGGAGAACTTGGGGTTCCAGAATGACAAACATTCTCCCATACGGTAAGTATATACTTTTTTTTTATAGTATGGAAGTAGCAAACGAGCATGCAGCCCACCCGATGGCAAGTGGCCACTGCCGCCCATGGACACCCGTAAGCAACCCTAGGTAAGATCAAAGTCTCACCTAAGGTTAGCCACAGACGCGCTGCTACCCCTGAGAACTAAGATGGAATGCCTCGGAAAAGTATGTCTCCCTTACCACACCCTTCAGACCAGAACACAGCAGCGCATAACACTGTTATTAGGCAGAAATAGGTGTGGCGGTGGTGCTTCCGTAGTCGAACCACAACGAGTTCTACCACCTTCATACTACGAGTATATATGTACACTGAGTCTTTTGGTCAAATCTCGACCTCTCAATCGAGGGTCTAAGGTTCAAATCCCCGGCACGTTTCTATATGTGTTAATGATGTGCGTATTAGAAGTTAATTATCACTGATTTACGGTGAAGGAAAACATCGTGAGGAAACATACACTCCTGAGAGTTATTAAAAAGAAAGATGTGTGAAGTTTTGGACTATGGCCTAACATAATTTCTTATGTATATCTATTGCCTTGAAATAAACAAAATTTATATTATCAGTTATTTAAACTTGGCGATATAAGCGATATCTCGTCGGCGTTGTGGCCAGAGGAGTCCACAGAAAATTGAGGGGTTTTGAAGCATTTTAGGGGGCGGTTCTTGGTTCATGCTAGAAGATTCCTCGAATGACCACGTCTGGACAAAAGGAGTATAGGTCAGAGCAAAATAGGTCCGTTGAATTCAGATGGCTCAGTTAAGAGAACTCACCGAAGAGGCGCCAATTAGGGGAAGCCTATGTCTAGCAGTGTACAAGGGCTGATGGATGGGATGGGTTTTTCAAAATAGACTAAATGTGGAGATCGGATTATGTTAGTAAGTCTTTAATTTTCTACATGGAAATAAAAAAATATCTCGGGACGCTAAGCATTCGTGAGACATCATGTTCGTACAAGTAACATGTATAAAAGGTAAGATTGCGACAGGAACTAAACATATAGCGTAATGAAAATAACGCCATCTACGAACAGTACCCCGCACTAAGTTGAAATACCACCGCAGCCCGCTTAGTTTTGTTCGATACTTAATAGTTTCGAAAATGTATACAGGTAGCGTTAAAATATACACGGTGTGGCGATCGCCACGCCAATAATGAGGTTTATGTGCGCCTATAGATGTTTCATATTAAAAACGTTTAATTCAGCCTTTTAGACATAAACGATAAATCGAACAAGTTACAGAACTTTCAGAAGTATGGATGGTGACATATTCTATAAAATAGGAGGTAGGTGAAGCAGGTTTGAGAACCACAGGAAATGAATATTTTGAAATATTTTCAGGTCATCAATGCAAGACTGTCATCGCGGAACGAATCAAAACGCTGAATCCGAAGTGTACTTCGCTGATGTGTCCAGTTGTTGTAACGTCTCCGTTAAGGTAAGGATTTGTTCTAAACTTTGTTGGCTAATGAGCCTGCAGTTCACCTGATGGTAAGTGGCTACTGCCGCTCATGGACACCTGTAATCAACCCTAGGTAAGATGCGTTGCTACCCCTGAGGACTAAGACGGTCGTCTCGTATAAAAGTGAGGCTTAAAGTCGCCTCTCTTTTTTGTCTGTTCCTTCTTACTTTATCTATCTTTGAATATCTTTTTTATCTTTCTCAAATCATTTTTTTTTCTTAAACCATCTGTAACCTTTCCATACATTAATTATATCTAGAACAATGTTTATCTTTCTTTGAAAATTTATTATCTTTTTTTATCTAATTTATCTTTTCCAGGCGGATTGTTGTCTCAACCCGAACGTATCAGCGCTAGTGGGTACAATCGAAAATCACCCCGAGTCCACTTCAGAGTCTGACACAGGATCATTCACTCTCACGCGACAGCAGCGCCCTCAACCCCAAGTGGGGTCCAAACGAAGACCGCGACAAACAGACAAACATGCAAAGAAACAAGAAATACGCCAAGAATTGAACAGTTCAATCAGATTGACAGATTTGAACAATTCTATCCGAATGAGTGACCGATGCGAACGAATGGAACGTATGCACGAATCGAGAATCAGTGAACGAATGAACGATTCTAGAGATAGACTTGATAGGACGGACAGAGATTCTAGGGACAGGTTGACTGATAGATTGGATAGAATGAATGATTTAGTTGACCGGTTGAACGAGTCTCGGGATAGATTAAATGATCCGAGGATAGAACGAATGTGTGAGCGGGACAGATTGAATGATTCCAGGTTGGAGCGAATGAGTGAAAGAGACAGACTGAACGATTCCAGAGTTGAGAGATTGAGCGAGAAGGACAGATTGAATGATTCGAGATTGGAGCGTATGAGTGACCGAGATAGACTGAACGATTCAAGGGTGGATAGATTGAGTGAAAAGGATAGATTGAACGACTCGCGTTTGGAACGAATGAGTGACAGAGACAGACTGAACGATTCTAGAGTTGAAAGATTGAGCGAGAAAGATAGATTAAATGATTCGAGGTTGGAGCGAATGAGTGACAGAGACAGGCTCAATGACTCAAGAGTGGACAGATTGAGCGAGAAAGATAGATTGAGTGACTCTAGAATGGACAGAATGAGTGACAGAGACAGACTTAATGACTCAAGAGTTGAAAGAGTGAGTGAAAAAGACAGGTTGAATGATTCTAGATTAGAAAGAATGGACAGAGAAAGACTGAACGATTCACGAGTAGAAAGAATGAGTGAAAAAGACAGAATGAACGACTCGAGATTGAGTGAACGAGTTCTTGAACGATTTGAAGAGCGGAGGATGTCTGATCTAAATTCTAGTATCAGAATCGAGGGTAGCCCTAAAATGCGCTCACACATTAGCCCTTTGCGCATGCCTAGATCTAGCCCTAAGAACTTACCGAACCACCCAAGACAATCTAGTTCCGATTCTAGTAAGGATTTCTTCCCGCCAACACCGTTATCCCCGGAAGAGTCCCTTTCGGATGAAGGGAGAGGCCAGGACACAGTCTATTCGAATGAACCAGAGGCGTCCAAATGTCTAGGCCCTGATTCACAGTACGAACCAATCAGAGAGGGGAAGGAGGAAATTTTGAAAACTAATCACCATCATTGTTATAGTGATACGAATACAATGGATTCAGGCTGGCAAAGCGGCTCTGAGAAGCAAGTGACAGATTAAAAATGATGACAGGTTAAAAATGAAGATTAAAAATTCTGAATGAAGAAAAAGTGTAAAAAACCTTGTCACACTCTTTCTTCAAAATTGTAACAGAATAAAAATAGTGACAGAAGATAGAATGTTACAAGTTTCAAATTGTTACAGGTTAAAAATTAAGACAAGAAAAAAGTGACAGGTTAAAATTGTGACATATTAAAAATTGTGGGCAGGTTAGAGATAATGACAGCTTAAAAACGGTGGTATAAAAAAGGAATTACATTTTAAAATGTAACAGTTAAAAAAATAATGCGTGTTTTTATAAAAATATAATTCGATTATGATTAATAATCTTTATTTGTTTAAAAATTTGCAACAAAATCTATAACACGCCACGAAAAAATTGAAATACACTAAACTAAACTAAACTAAACTAAACAAGTATAATATCTCGAAAAACAACGTTATTTAAGATGACACAGAAAATTAATAATTATTATGACGTTTCAATTTCAGATTTGGTTTTTTCTTTTATTCTTATTATTAGATACGAATTCGAGCTTAAACTGTGGTATTTTTATTTATACAAATAAACAAAATATACGTATATACATACGTTGCCTATGGCTCTCTTAAATATAATATTTGTTCATTTTTTTCAAGTTTATCTAAACTTTTATCAATATAAAATACGATCCAAAATGGCGCGTTTTGTTCCTGAGTAATAACAAAGTATAGAACGTCTACTAAAGTATGAACAAGGCACAAGTGAGAATGTGAAGTGTAGACCATAACTAGAGTAAATTTGCTAATTTCGATATTTTAATAACAAATATCATGATTCTGATAAAATGTGCTTTAAAACTAACAGTATTAAATTCCACATATAAGTTGGTTTTAAACAGCTAACACTGCCCATCGATAAAAAGGCGCGTCTTACCTTTTTAAGGAATCAAAATAATACACATCAATGGATTCCGGAAAAAAGTAGCGAATATGCCATTTTTTTTTTATTTTTGTATCTCGCTCCGTTGAAATTTTACTGTTACCGTTAATTATTATTTCTGTTTATTTAATTTAGGTTATTCTATCTTTTAATTACGTAATAAAATAAACAAAAGTGTGTGTCAGCTCCGACGCACGACTGGAGTTTACTCCTTAAGTACGATTGTCTAAACAGGCACAATAAAATTAAATTTAAATTAATTTCAATTGTTGTAAATAGCGCCATCTACGCGACGGATGAGAAAACTTGAAGTAATATTCAATTGTTCTCAATTTTTGCGACAGATAAAAAAGGGAAAGGTGCGCAGAATAGGTTGCGCACCAGAAACGTAACGAGGTCATTCGATCACTAGATTTTACTCCTCGTATTTTTCTCATACCAGGAGCTTGATATAAAAATCGATTCTTAAGGAGTAAACTCCAAAAAATCAATTGTTTTAAAGAAATTGGAAAGAAATATGGTGGTTATAATTTTCAATTTTCAATATGTAATTATTTTACTTTATTTAAGGATTGCGAATCATTCCCATTTGATTCGTTCAAACACGTTTTTTCTCCTTTTTGACTTCTAGTTAAACGCGCCTTTTCAACTATCAAGGGCGGAATAGTAGGGCGGAATAGCAGAATCTGCTCTCAGAATAGCTCATTAGCGGCATATATACACTTTATTATTATTACTCTAAGTCTCTTTGCTCGTATGAAGAAAGATATCGTTATTTTTTTTGACAGAATGGACATACTGCCATTTTGGATTGAAATCTTAATAGAAAAAACGTTTACTTCCTTTTTTTCAAGAGATGTCCCCAAAAAGTTTTAATGCTCTCTAATATTCACATTTCGAACTGAGATTGTTATGAATTTAAGTAATTACTATAATATGTTTACTCAATAATAATTAAATTCTTAGATATTAAGTATATTCGTACCATTGTAAATAATTTGTCCATCGTTTATTTAAATACTTAATAAGGTTTGTATTTAACTCAAATAAAAAATATCTACCTTGAAGTGTTCGAAAAGACGCACATTATACAAAAATAGCACATTATTTTGTTGGTGGCATTCCACTTAAATAATTTGACATTCGTGGGTTGTTTTGAATGTTTCGTATGAAAAAAATTGAAATAAGCGAGGTCGTTGCGATATATAAGTGGAATGTGAAGTAAATATCACTAATATCTATGCCTTTAACAATATTATTGACAATAATCAGTTTGTATAGTGTCAATATTATTGTAACGTGACGCAATATAATACTCGTAATTACGATAGGTTATTCTTATTTAAAAAAGAATGAGATTTTCTTAGCAAAAGCGCGGGAATTGACTTTTTAAACTTGCCATTATTGTGAGTGTAAAATATTGTAGTTATTGTGCCAAGTAGATCTTTAGACATTTTTGTATTAAAATGACCAAAACTTCCTATCATGGTAATATGTATAATTTGTTTCAATAAAAATAATTGAAAATGGCTTCTTATGTTGATTTTGTAATTTAAATAAATATTGACAGTTCAGCTTATTTACGATACAATACTAACCAACATTTTTTTTGCCTATCCAAAATTGTGAGGCAAATGAAAGTAAGACCATTATGAATTAAAATATTTATTGAATCAAATTAAACTTATTGAAGCGTATAATACTCGTTCTTAATATATGGAATACTTACAACTTTTGCAATGTCTAAGTAAATATAAATTTTAACAGATTGTTTGACAGTTAATTTACGGACATAGACTAATAGACGCGAATTTGAACATGTAAATAACCTACTTGGTTATCGATATTCGCCATGTTTTGCCCGTTCTACGCAGGATATAGGTTTTTAGCTTGAATCGAGTATGCGTCTGTATACGTGCGCAGTGTTTAGAGTCATGTTCGTCATTATTCGGCGTCACTCAGCGGATTATTTGCGATAATCTAAATGTAGTATTCGAATTTATTTATCATTTAGTTAGTTAGGATTTTAAAATTAACTTAACTTAGAAATTTACTTAGACATTGTGAAAGACTCTTATTATTTTAAATAAACAATTATGTACTACAATCTGTATAAATTAGATTATTTATAACTATAATTTATATTGTTTCTTTTATTTTAGACAATATCAATGTTCGTTAATGTATTTTTTATTTACTGAAAGCATTTTCGATATAAATCTGTCAATAAATATGTCGTACATAACGCGCGGTGAGAACGAAAAGGACGGAACTGAAATTTTGAGAAATTGAATTAAATCTCTCTATATTGTCTATTGTCTAGCGGATTATAAAGTGAGGATTTCGTGCTAGAAAAGAACAATCATGAATGTTACGTCCTTTATTAACCACGCGCTTTAAGACGTCCAAAATACGAACACAATTTTGTTATGTCTACAAATTACAAATTTCGTATACCTTTTCTTTTTATCATTATGTATAAGTCATAAGTTTCATGAGTTTTCATGATGTCTTTTCCACGCGCCCAGCTGTGGGCAAAACCACATCTCTATGAATTTTAAACTGTAACAAATAAGTATATTATGTAAATATTAACCAATATTTTTAGATTTGTAGTAGTTTCTTGTTTATGTCTTATTTAATCTTGTTGCAACTGTATTCTCCATAATTATATTGTGATTATAAACTTTAAACTTTTGATTGTAATAATTAGATCGATGCCATTTTGAAATTTTCTTACGCATTTTTATTTATGTAAAATTGTTTGTAAAGACATGTTTTTTTCGAATTAGATGTTTTTTGCGCAAAGAAATGTGTAAACTTACTTCTTTTTTTGTTGATTTTTTCGTTTGTGCAATTTGATATGGACTAAAGATATTATATATTTCTGAGTATTCGATTTAGTTTCGAAGCTATCGTTTTCGTTATTACTCGTACGCAACATGTTTTCAGCATCATTTTTTCCGAGTTACTCGCCGAAGAATGACGAATAAGTAAACGCCAAGGAACATATTTTGATTCATGCTAATAAGCTGTACAACGGACGAATATTCGAGGCAAATGCCGAATTCACTAGAACACATGGTATTTTAGTCTATTCGTCTGTTCACGGCAAACTGTATCTACATGTTAATTTTGACATATTTTTACATCATGTCAAATCTAGACAATAATATAATATCTTTAGACCTGGTCTAATTAACTTTATGTAAATCTCTTTCTAGTTATAACTGTCCAATACTGCAATGCAAAATAAATTGTTTGTTTTACGTATAAATGTAATTTTCTGCTCTGTTCAAATCAATTTTTTGTATATTTATTACAAAACAAAATACAGTCGAATTGAGAAACTGTTTCTTTTTTGGAGTCGTTTAAAAATGCAAATTAAACAGCCCTTATTTTTCTGAATCCATCAATGTAGGAATAACTCAGGAAAACAAATATATAACACAACTTTAGGATAACAATGACAGACGTGCAAAAATTGTCAAATTGACACATGTCTGTTTTGCAATAAAAACTGACAAACTATCGAGTGTAATGTTCTCTCTCGTACAATTACCGTTAAACCCGAAATTTGTAAAGACTGAGCATGCTGTCCACGTACACGATATTGGCACTCAATTCATTGTATTTCTAAAGGTGGAATATATTAAAAAGTTGTTGGGGTTGTATATAAGGGGGAAGGGGGTCGGGTACTCCCCCTTAACATAGGCAAGAAAGGAAATAGAAAAAATACTGTCCACATTTTCTCCTGTGTCGTGGGTGCCATGGATACACATAGAATGAATACACCAACACCCAGACCCAGAACATAATCTTAATTCATCATTCAGATGTTTATCTGCCGGGGATCGAACCCGGAACCCACTACGTGTCAGACCGGTATGGTGACCGCTCTGCCACATGGGTCGTGTCCTTTATGACAACACCTTTCGAAGTCTTTTTATTCCGGGTCCTTAGAAAAAAAATCAGGCACTAGCCCCTTTTTTACCGTTCGCCTCCCCTACAGGAACCCCTGATAAATAGCCTTACAAGGGGTTAAAATTAAAGGTTACAAAATTCCAGATTCAAATACTTTTTACATAAGCGTCCGAAAAAAATTGCTTTTAACAGAATTACATTACCTATTATATTTTACTAAGGTTAGAAATAGCTAAGTTAATAAACCATTTGGCTAAGTTTAAATATTATTTTCTGTATCATAAAATCTGTATTATATTGCATGTTTAACTAAATAGGTTTTTTACCTAATTTAATATGCATGTTAAATTAGGTAAAAATACTATAATATTTTGAAACTTTTTTCGATAATTTTTCGCATTTGGTATAACTTCTTTTTAAATCAATTCCGTCTTTTCAAATATGAAATTGTATTTTCCTTTCAAAATGTCTTTTTGTAATTAATAATTTACAGATAATGTTATTATAACATTTTAATGTTAATTTTCTTGATTAGTACGTAATAATGTTAGATCGATCAGTTAAAAATGATTCTATTAAAAGACTGAATCTTCAATGTGTTTTGAATCAACCCTTTCTCCTATTTACATGGGACCCTATTACTAAAACTCCGCTGTCCGTCTGTCTGTCACCAGGCTGTATGTCATGAACCGTGACAGCTTGACAGGTGATTTTTTTACAGTATTGTTGTATTGTTTTTTCTGTCTCGGGGGGCTCCCATACAGCAAACGTATTTTTTCAGTTTTTTTTTCAGATAATGGTACGGAATCCTTCGTACGCGAATCTGACTCGCACTTGGCCGGTTTTATTATGTATTGTATATTATATAATAGAGCATGTACTGTACCTGATGATATGAGCGTCGCTGGCTTGAATTAAGGAGGCTGATGTATATGTTCCATATATTCAGGAATTAATAAGTAGATATTGAATTTCTACTGTGTGGACGGGAGAAACGTCGCTATGGCTGCATCTGCCTTTAATATGCCAAATAGTATGTGGCCGCTGCTTGCTATAAACATCTTTAATCAAATATTATGTAGGATTTTTATACCACTAAAACTCTCCCGGTGGCTGTCCTCGACGTTGCGAAGAGGACTCCGGGACCTCCAAAGGAACGCGACCGGAGTCTTCTAAGCGCATTTCTCCATCAGACTTCACCCAGGTGAGCGGCTGGGCCCACAGCACCGTCTGGTCTTTACGACAGTATGCGACCACTCACACCACCGTCCTTTTCGGAGTCGTTTAGCTGAACGTTCCAAGCTCCCACTCCTGCTGCCCGCAACCCTGGAAAGCCCTTTTTAGTAGCTTCGTACGAGAAGGTAAAGTACAGATAGATGTAGCGGCGTCACCTCCGGAATGGAACCTATGCTAATCCTAATTAATTATTATCATCATTTTTATTAGATTGAAGTAAGTAAGAGATGAGGAAGCAAACGAGCATGCAGTCCACCTGATGGTATGTGACCACTGCCCATGGATCTGTAAGCAACTTCATATATGGTTTTTCTTATATGGTATTTGTAATGGTGTAATAGACAGTGTAGAACTATCTAGTTAAATAAAATGTCTTTTTGTAATTAATAATTTACAGATAATGTTAATATTACATTTTAATGTTAATTTTCTTGATTAGTACGTAATAATGTTAGATCTATCAGTTAAAAATGATTCTATTAAAAGACTGAATCTTCAATGAGTTTTTGAATCAACCCTTTCTTCTATTTTTAGGGTTCCGTACGCAAAGTGAAACATGGGACCCTATTACTAAGAATCCACTGTCCGTCTGTCTGTCAACAGGCTGTATGTCATGAACCGTGACAGCTTGACAGGTGATTTTTTTACAGATGACGTATTTCTGTTGCCGCTATAACAACAAATACCAAAAACAGAAAAATACCCCCCCCCTCCCTTAAGTATTTTTTATAAGTATTACAATTGAATGTTCGAACTCTCGATTTACTTCTTCAAATCAAGACTTTTTGCGAGCCAACTTAAATATACAAACTATGCTCAAAATTCGCTAATAAGCAGATTACGTAGAACCTACAACAAAAAAATAATATCATACAAAATGTATTGTAGTAAAATCAATGTAATATCTTACTTACGTGTCTGTTTTCTTATAACACGTATATGTATATGTATAAAAATATATGTGTGTATAAAAATAAAATGCACACACACACGCATCCAGTATCATAATAGTGACTTACCATAAGATCTAACTACAAAATGTAAATCCATAGTTCGGCTATTTGATAAATTATTTAAGATGTACACATAGAAGCCCTGTTGGCTGTGGATATTGTAAAATCAATAAATATGTAGGTACAATGGGCGCTATGTCTTACATTGAGGGAACCTTTAAATGCGCCTATGCGTAGACTAACTACAGAGGGTTAACTTCAACCCTTAAAAGTTCGGAAGGATTTCACTAGAGTGCGTTGTATTCAGTAATTTTGAAATGAATTGCTCAGTGGCAGTAAAGAGAAATTTGCATTGTGTGAAATAACAAAATCGTGTTCGCATTCTGGTATTTCTTAGCGCGTGGTTATTAGAGACGTGACATGTTTTTTCTTTTGTAGCACGAAATCTTCACTTTAATTTGTTAGGCGATAGATTACGTTATTAGTTTAAAGAATTCAACTAAATTCGCCGACATTTCAAGTTTAGTTTCCTTTATTTTCATTGCAATATAAGGCACTCCACTTCTAAACTTAGATATATGTATCTTTAAAATCCATAATAAATTACAAAACAATTAGAATCTACATATTTTATAAGTTTAAATACTATTTTTTTTTAATAAACACCTAATATTTAATTGCATTTTAATTGAAAATTGCATTAATAGTACAGGGCGAAATTGACGAATTAATTCGTACAAAATTAAAAAAAAAAAAACACAAAAACGAATCTGTCTAGTGTAACGTTCATAATATCACGTGCCCCTGGTGGGATTCGAACCCACAGTCTCCGGTACCAGCAACCGGGCCTTTCCTATTAGGCCACAGGGACACGGTGTGTGATTTCGAAATCTTTAATATATTGAGTGTTTTGTAAGCTTAAAAGGTAAATTATACGTACTTTATAACAAAATATACTTTAAAAATTGCGTGTACTCATAATTTTTAAACAACTTCCAAAAAAGGGGGAGGTTATTTATTTATTTATTATTATTTTTTTTTTATTGAACGCCAACATAATGCACATTAATACACTGCAAAGAAACAAAATAATACGTAAGAGGCTAGCCTAATGCCATTACAATTATAGGCGTAGACTGCGTGCTAGATGTAGAAACAAAATCATTAAAGATATATACATTTTTGTTAACATAAAATAGAAGAGGAAAGACCGACTTCAAGTTATCTACATAAAATTGAGCTCAAACAACTAACTTTACCACTCTCATATTAGTTTATTTTTTTAATCCAATTAAAAAGCGAGCAAAAACAAGAACAAAAATGATCAAAGGTCATGGAAAATGCGTCAACAAGTGTAATAAGAAGTCTAGTCAATTGAGTGCCTTCATCTGTTTTGAAGTCGGACAAAAAAGAAAAGAAAAAAAAATATACAATGATGAAATTAACTAATGTT
>MOOZ01000099.1:727851-739559 GCA_002930495.1 Cecropterus lyciades | reverse complement strand
ACTCTACATTTTACATCTTTCAGTTGTGAGTAAAATCTCGAGGTATGTGTTCATTTTCTTTTACGAAATTGAAGTAGCTAACAAACATGCAGCTTTTCTGTTGATTTGTGGCCACTGCCGCCTATGAACATTAAGATAGTAGGACCCTCAATGGTTCCACTCCGATGCACCACTGCCACACCTATTTCTGTTAGAATTGTTGTCTTCTGGTTTGTAGGATGCGATAAGAGAAAGACACTACAGAGAGAGACCAAATTAGTCCTCAGGACAAGCAACGCATCTGTGGTTGACATCAGAAAGGGCTCTAATTCCATCTGGGGTGCATTATAGACGTCCATGGGCAACAGTTACCATTTACCTTCAAATGATTCAAAATTTGGGAGCATTGATTGGTTTAAACTCGGCCTCGAGGGTGCGAGGGTGTGAGGTTCGAATTATATTTACCACTTACGTGCGTATTAGATATTAATTATAAGTGCTTTACGGCAAAGGAAAACGTCGTAAAGAAATCTGCACACCTGAGAGGTCTTTAAAAAATGTTCTCAAAGGGCGCGATGGGCTATGGCTTGAAACTCTCTCAATCTGAGAGAAGACCCGGGCCCAGCCGTGAGGCAATAATAATAGCTGACGACACACACGTTATTGAACTTAGCACACAGAATACCTAAGAAATGTATTCAGACTACATATTCCTTTCCGAATATATTACCCACTTTAATATCGCCTATATAATTCTTATGCAAATATCCGCAAATATTCACTATTGGGAATGAATGAACCAACGCGAAAATACGCGCCCTATACACACTCCGAGCAAATTGCTTTCACCTCGAAAAATACCTTTAATATTTAATGCAAAAATACCTTTATTATTAGTTTCATGTCGTAGGAAATATGATAAATCTTTATATGTAATGGAGGGTGCAAACTAACCGGTCAGATTATGTATATTAGATAGGTGTGTCGCAGATGGATAGTTTTCATCCACATGATTAGTTAAATTATTAAATGTTTGTGTGGGCGTTATTGAAGGGTCAATGTGGGCACATTTGTAATATTTATTACCCGGCGATGTGGGAGCAACGCCAGGTTAAGTGGGATTTTTTCCGCACTAAAATCCGGATGGTGGCCGTCCTCAGCGCTGAGTGGAGGTATTCGGATCTCCAACGGAACACAACCGGAGTCCTCCGAGTGCGATGCTTCTTTGGAGCTCTTTCCCGGTTAGCATTTACGCTCACCGTGCCTTCAGGTATTTTCGACAGCATGCACCACACATGCCGCCGTCCTTTCCGGAGTCGTCTAGCTGGACGTTTCGAACACTTGCTCTTACCGCCCGCAACCCCAGAAGCCCCCTTTTAGTCGCCTCTTACGACATGCAGGGCATACTGTGGCCTTATTCTGGTCCCGGAAACACATGGACACCAAATACAGTATTAATTGTTCGCAACACTTTATATTTATAGTTATACAAAATAATTATTTTAAATACTCGTAAATGATAATCTAAAACAAACAAGCGATATGAGCAACGGGTTCGCGTGTGATCGCACACTTTCAAATACAATGAAATTAAAATCCTCTCCGATCGCTCATATCAGTACTTATCAATGTTTTCCCGCCATGCAGCCACATACCTGACTCTACTAGAGATTTCTTAAAAGTCTCTGCTCTGATTGACATCTAATATCATGAGAAAATAACGACTACCAAACACAATATAACACGACGTTTACTTCCTTTAATTTTTTACCAATTAATTATATTTATTAATTCTGTAAAATACGAATGTTAATGTAAGCCTAGCTGTCTTCAGTAACTTCTAAGTTGCATTCCTTTCTTCCTCCGACAGATATGAAATATAGATATAAATGTAGGTTTATGGATATCTGTATCTAATCCCAAAATAGGACATCCCAGATGAATTGCTGCTTGTTAGAACTAAGTTGGAACGCCTCCATTAGCGTTTTAGGGTTATGATACCCTTCTAACCAGAATTTAATAGAATTATACCACTGCTATTGGATAATAAAATAGATATATTTACTGTCTTTGCAAGTCACGAAATATTCTGCTTGCTATTAACTTTCCAATGTTACCATTGAATAACAATTTATATTTTATATACATACAGGTAAAAATCATAATCCTCCTTTTCCTTCGCGGTAGTCGGGTTAATAGGTCATGTGGACAGTGAACATGGGACACCAAGTTATTAATTCTAAAATAATATAATAAGGATTTGACTTTAAAATGATCAATTTTGAATTGTTTGGTTGCAAACGTAACTTGTTACTTTGTACATACTATTCTATTAATTATGAAAATGAGATGTCCGATTTAATGAAATTTTGCATGGATGTAGCTTATTTACGTAGTCAAATTATAAGCTAGTGTTGAAATCAATATTTTGCACTATTTAAAGATGGAGATAATTTTTATGTCCCACTAACTAAGCCCCGCGGTTATAACCCGGGTTTAAAAATGTAATTTGACATTACATACAGCTGAAATTGTAGATCTTATGCAATTTTGACACTATAGCATTGTTTCAGAGAGGATTGATAGCAACTGAAAATAGCGACAGTGACAGTGGCTGCGTGTGCGTAGAGCGCACGTGGTTTTAATTTTTTGCGCGGAACCCTAATTACATTTTCTAAAACAGAAGTATCCTAAGTTACGCCTTATGATATCAGCTATCTAATAGCAAAGGCCCGTCAAAATCGGTCCAGCTATTTCAGAGATTACCCAGAACAAACAGACAGACGGACAAAAAATATAGGAATTGATGTTTTTTTTTATCAGTATTGTATATTCTTCCATATGCATTCGATAAAAAGCTGTCATTTTGATATTACAAACAAACACTTCAATTTTATTTATATGTATAGATAGCGAACCACGGGTACTTCAGATGGTTATAAACAAAAGGCGCGCACGTCTTCGATATCTTTAAACGTCTAATCATCCACATGAAGCAAACATTACAGCTACATATCCACAAACCCGCATTTTATTACGAAGTACCCAAGCCCCCATTACGTACAGTGGTGTATACAAACTGATTTACATAGGTTTTCCGCGACGTGCTCAAGGGCTCAAGCAATTTGCTCGAAGTGTGTACAAATAACGCGGTGCCGCCTCATTCGTTCCGAGGTGAATATTTGTACGAGAATTACATGTAAGAATTTGTGAGATATTGCAGTGTTTTCGTGTTCGAGTAGATGAGCGTCTAATGGTGAAATTTGAAAGGTTTGAGAGGTGTTTTATAAAAGACGAATTTAATTTACACCTGAGTAAGAGTTACATGTTTAAAATAGCTCATAAATTTTAAGTTTCGAGTTTTAGGTAGGTAGGTATCTAGTCTCTAAACTTAGTGATACCCCGCTCCGACATTGTAGTGTAATTTTAACGAGCAAATGTTATATTTCTATAATTAAAATATGGGTGTAACTTGCTCGAATTTGATGGCTCACCTATAAATATTATTTTTTATTTTTTAAATGGTTGACCACTAATGTTTAAAGCGTTGGCGGTTTTTTTAATTGTACAGTAGTAAGCTATTACCACGGTAATAAAATAATTATGAAGTTATTTAAGCGAATTACAATTTTCTTGTTATTTCACTTGTATTGACAATATAATCAGTTATTATTTTATAAAAATAGCAAAACACAATAAAAATCTAACATTAAAAGTTCTGAAATTGCCGTTATATTGATATCTTCCTTTAGGATTGATTTAAAAAAGTTCGAACTACGTTCTAACATGTGAAAACATTTCAGGATTACTTCGATTTGGATTATTCGTGTTGATTTATGATTTCGGATCAACAGCTTCGAATCGTAACATTGGAACGGAGACACTCTAATTTATTCGGAACTTTAAAATAAAACCTTAGTATAAATTACTACAACTTAAAAAAAAAATATATATTAAAAGCAAGTTTTTATGTTCTTAACGGTAAGAGAATTTAGGTATATAGATAAAGAATTTTAATAATCGCGAAAGCATGCAGTCGATAGGATAAAGCCGTTAAACAAAGTAAATTTTCAAATCTATTTTATTGAAACTCTGTGTGTGTGGACTAAAATATTGTGACCTTTTTACAGCAGGATTTGAATAACACCATCTCCCTCTTTCCTCTGATATCGTAAAAGGTATTAAGGGGCAAAATAGAGGAAGGGCAGCAGTGTCATCCTCTGTAACATCAACACCATCTGTGGTCATCAACACACATGTAATGAAATGAAATATTTTTATTTTGCATAGGCCTTCACTTACAAATTGTCAGTTACATTATTTTTTCTTACATTATCACCGGATTGGAACACGAGCTCAACTGAGAAGATCCGGCAAGAAACTCAGAGAGTTTGTCTACTTTTTTTGTTATATTTAATATGTAAGGCGCAGTGACTATTAGCAAAAATCCTCCCTAACACTTAAGGCATAACAGTCAACCATAAAGAGCTGATAAACGAATGGACGGAACATTACTAAACTCTTAATACGCCTATCTTGTTCATTTCTTTTTATGAGTGACGCAGATTAACCGTCTATTAATTTACTTACCGACGTAAATACAGAGAATCGAATGAATTTAAGGCAAAACCGTTTTTACCAAATACATATAGTCAATGTTCTTAGAAGCAAATCCACTATCACTGCTAATGCAACCAACTTTTTAACACAAATACATAAGTTTATACACAGAACTTCAAACTAAGAAACGAAACTATTTGATATACTAGATATAAATCGACCATAAGTCCCAATTGACTTGTTACAAAGACTTCTTGTCGGTAACTAACAGGAAACGTGCACTAGGGGAATCAATGAAGATGTAGTTTATATTGAATAATGGTTATGGCTGAAAGAAACCAATTAACAAAGAACTTTGTAACATTGACTGACAGAAAATAACAAAAACGATGAAAGGTATAAATAGTTAATATGTTTAAAATAGCAAACGTGCATGCAGTCCAACTGATACTCACGCTACTACCACCCAAGGACATTTGTAATCAATATTATGATTAGAGCCCTACCTGAGGTCAGCCACAGACCTAGGGCCAACCATGAAGACCAGCTTGAAATGATAAAGGATATCTCCCTTACCCTTCAGGCCAAAACATGCCAGTTCTCAAACATAAAACGCATCTTGACTCGATTTTAAGGTTCCCGTTTTTGGGGATACATATGTTTATGAACTACAGTGACACTAACATTAGGTGAACTATATTCTATTTGTTTTTACAATTTAATAAAAAATAGTTTAGTGCTACTGAAAAAGAACAAACTGTTCTTATGCAGAGATTTTTTCACGTTGGCTCAATTTAGTCGTAGTGCTACAGCTAAATAAAATATGTTAAACACTCACCTGACCTAAACCACACTTGACGACCCACGTGGTGGAGTGGTCACCATACCGGTTTGACACGTAGTGGGTCCCGGGTTCGATCCCCGGCCAGACAGACATCTGAATGATGAGTTTAGATTTCTGTTTGGGTCTGGGTGTTTGTGTATTCGTCTTTGTGTGTCCATGGCACCCACCACTCAGGAGAAAATCCTACTGTGGGGCTATGATGGTATGCATTTATTATTTACAATCGTGAACTAAAGTATGGTAAGCGTTTATTATTTACACTCATGAATTAAAGTTACATTAATTTATTTTACTATTATGTGGCATAGAAGTGTTTTTTTTACACTAAATCGTTGTTTAATTATTTTCTTATTATTTATATTAAAAGTATTGAAAAGTTGTAGCCAATAAAGCACTTAATACTTCGTTCCTCGTCCCCCAGTGTCACAAGTACCTAATCTGCTCGTTTCAATTGATTGATTGCACTTTAAGAGCGTATTGTTAGCGTCGGCGAATATAACTCTGTTATACTGTGAAAAATGATTTATGTCGAGGCTGGGTTGTTTGCGTAATTTGAGTTTATTTATTATAAGTAGCAAACGAGCATGGCCTACTAATGGTAAATGGATACTACCTCTCATACATATCAATTACTAACGTTAAAATGAGTGTCGTAAGTAAAGACGATCGCAAGTGAGGTGGTAGAAATCTTTGTTTTTCGACTCCGGAAGCACCACCGCCACACTTATTTCTGCCTAATAACAGCAGTGTTATGCGCAGTTGTGTTCTTTTTTTTTATACCTAAACCTAACGATAAGGCTGACCTGTTCTGGTCTGAAGGGTGTGGTAAGGGGGACATACTTTTCCGAGGCAGTCCATCTTAGTCCTCACGGGTAGCAACGCATCTGTGGCTAAGGTGAGACTTTGATCTTACCTAGGGTTCATTACAGATGTCCATAGGCGGCAGTAGCCACTTACCATTAGGTGGGCTGCATGCTTGTTTGCTAAAAGTTCCTAAAAGATCCAAAAACTTGACCTTGCATAAAATTTTTGGCACACATAAGATGCATGAGGACTTTTAACGATTTCATTATAATGGTCGTAGATTTTCATCTTATTTGAAATTTATGCAATCAAACCCGTATTTTTCGGACTAACTTGGCCGGACTACTACTACAATCCTGAAAATAAAAGAGTTTTATTTTGATGATATCTCTTTTACCCCTTCACACAAAAGGTTATTTTACAAGACGCATTATTCTCTCGAGAGCTCTTACCTAGCCGCCAGGTAACCATTCTCCTTAGAATTAATTGAACGATAATGTCGCTACACCCAGTTTTATTACCTTTCTATATTTATTGGCTATAAAGCTTAGTTACAACTGCAAGTGGTAAGTGTTTTATTAAGCTAAAAGGAATGGAAACATGTCTAAAGTACTCTAGTCGGATGAAGTATATTGTAGTACTTTAGTAAAACTTTGGGGAGACTTATTTTATTATAAGGCTAGTTGATATTGGTGTATATTTTAGAATTTTATGCTGGGGGTATAAGTTTTTTTTATACTTACATTTTGTGCGTATTGAAATTAACATTCACAAATACCTTGCTTCACCCTTAGCCAAAAAATATTCGCTTGACATTATAAGCGGCATAATTTACTCAACGGTAAATTTTGGCATTTTTTTTTTTCAATTTGTAAAGGTCATTTGTGGTTTTCACAACGAAAAACGTTGGCACTTGCAGCTTGAAGCGATTTACACTTAAAGTAAATGTTTCGTGGCCCTCGGGAAAGAGCATTTTAACGTGTTTACAGACGTCTACTAATCCTCATTCGACCAAATTAGCGTCAAAACCCTTTTCTTAACCAGTCGTTGGAGCGTAATATATTAAAAACAATTAATTAGTCCAGAATTACAATTAATTATTCTTGATAGATGTCTAGATGTCTGTCTGTCTGGATCAGATAAATAAAATTCTTGGTCCAACTACGAGTATAAATGCGTGTGAAATGGTAATGTGCAAAATATTTAAGTTAACTTTTACTTGTATTTCAGGCTATTATTCAATACTCGGCGAATCTCGGGTACATTGAGTGGCCTGGTATTGCGTGGCTTAAGGCAAATCCAGCTACAGCCCGACGGCAACTTATTCAATACTCGATCTCTGCGCAACGTAAAATGTTGGATTCTTTATCAACCCTTTTTAAATCCTATTCTTGACTCTCTTCAAACTTAAACTTAAACTATAACAAATACATAGGACAAATCCGATTAAACTCGGGTATATGGCTGCCCTATCCGCACGTGAAATTAAAAATAGATTAGAAACTATTCAAAGGTATCATAATCGTTAACGTTTAATTGGGAGCAAGACATTCTCATTTCACAATCCATTTAGCCCTTTGCTCCCTTTAATTGAAACAATAATGTTGTCATATCGCGTTTATTGCCATACTTTATCGACCCTAAAGTGTAACAATCAGAAATTATTGTCCGTTTTCCAGCCCTCTTTTAATTTGATGATTAAATCTAAGATGTAACTGACAAAGGATGTGCAACGGAGAGAGAAAATGGTTGATAAAGTATATTTAAATTTTTCTTTCGTCAACCCATTATTGTCCCACAGCTGGGCAAGGTTCTCCTTTCGTAGTAAATGCTTGTTGTTGTGGTTAAGTGTGCAGAGGACTTCGCTACAATAGTTCATAATAAAAGCTATTTCTGTATAGTGAGAAATGTGTGTGATGATCGTCGTCCAGCAGAATTCCTATTCTGTGTGGAATTGGACACAGAAAATCTATGAACGGCAGTGTCCATTTATCCATGGTAAATAAAATTACATTTTAGATAAAATCAAAGATGAAGATAAAAAACGCCAATAATTCAAACTACAGTCTAGAAATTAAAATGCGAGAAGATGAGTAAAATAAAGCTCGGAAAGAGTTGATTTTAATTAATAAATGCAAGACAGTTAATAGAAAATGGGAAAAGTTCCTTTTAGTATAGATACTCGTTCATTTTTCTCGGTCTCTTGTTATAGCTCCATGATCTCCGTTACTTTGCTAGTTCTTTACTTTTACAATAAAGAGGTTGAGTTTCTATTTTGTGCTCCATTCAATTGTCGTTTTCTTTTTCATGAAGACAGAAAATAGTCTGTACCTATAATATTACATAAAATAATATTTTTTTTTAGTTTTAAGATGTGAAAGAGAGATATATTATTCAGAAGGGGATCAGCAAGCATATTTCGTGTCACAAGCGGATTAGTACGAATATCAGATTTTTAGTTTTTCTCTCATCGCAAAAAAGTAATACATTATTCGGAAAGATTTGTTTCTTAATACCGAATCAAATTTCAGTGTTACAAAGCTACAATAAAGCTGATGGCCCCTCGAGAAACTTTGAGAATTTCTGAGTTCGCGGTAACTTCTGTCTGTAAGCTACTGTCTGTAATTTTAATATTTGACAATTTTGAGAGCATCCAGAGAATAATTGATTCTAAAAGCGGTTTACAAGAGAAGTTTGATAACCACTGCTCTAAGAGCTTAGTTAGAGTGACCTTTAGTTAACATCGACCGCTTTGCTCTTTGATGTTACTCATCCATTACCCACTTATTGTGAAGGCACTATTGAGCTCTGGGAATCGCTACGGTCCCTTACGTTTGAAGCAGGGCTGTTGAGGTGTGTTACGTGGCTATTAATTTCCGTGATGGAGTTAGTGCTTTATTTACGAAGTGGCCTTAGAATTTAATATACTTTTTACTAATATCTATGGAAGGAATATTGGTTTTGTGAAACATCTTAATGGCTTTAAAAATATTTATATTTAAACATAGATGCAAGGTGTATTTTCTGAGTAGAGAAATATGTCTTATATTCATTTATATTGTTTTCTTTATAAGTACCTACTCGTATGAAGTACAAACGTTCACCTGACAGTAACTCCACAAAGTACAGAGGTTCGACGTAAAGTGTGACTTATGCTTTGACACTAATGGTGAGGTGGTCGCCTTGTAATTAGGCTAGCCGGCTTCCACTCTTTTCCAGCGAAACACATTAACTGCTTCATGTTAAATATAAATGTAGCGGTGGTACCTCCACGGTGGAACTCCACTCCACTCCAGTACATTTATTGAAAATTTTATACACACGTTCATATATATAAATATATATACTAGATGTTTTACACACGTAGTTATGTCTAATAATAAAGACGACCCGCGTGGCGGAGCGGTCACCATACCGGTCTGACTCGCAGTGGGTCCCGGGTTTGATTTCCGGCCAGACAAACATCTGTATGAAGAATGTAGATTTCTATTCTAGGGGCTATGAGCGTAGAAAGCGTTAATAATGTCTAAATAGCTTATATATATATATATAAAAGCGAGAGAATGTTCACTCACTCACACATCTATTGACTAAACATCGCAGAGCCAAAACTACTGGAGATATAAACATGAAATTTTGACAAGACGTTCCTTTTATGGCTTACACGTCAGCTAAGAAGGATTTTCTGATATTCCACCCCTAAGAGGGCTAAATAGAGGACGAAAGTTTGTATGAAAGTCCGTCAAATCTGATGCAAACTTAGGATTTAGCTTTGTGGTGTGATATATTAGGTCTTTACCTATGAAATTGCCGTTCTGCCGTACTGGCCATTTCAAATCAAAATTTTTTTTTTTGGCTGATAATTCTAATTTCAATAAAATTTTATTTTAAAATCATGGATTTATTTCCTAAAATCGTCATTTGTTTAATAGTTAATGTTTTGTTTTCATCACATTCGAACATTTTTCATCATTATGGATATGTTAAAAATTCGAGTAATTATGGAGTATGAGTACCGTCGTGGCAGCAAAGTGGCACAAGCGGCACGAAACATCAACGACGTTTACACGGAGCGAACACTACAATCGAACGCACTACCCGTTATTGGTTTTCCAGCTTCCGTTCTGGAAATTTTGAAAGGTACGGTGTGCGTAAGTGCCCACGGGGAAGAGCGCGAAAAGCGTCACGCTCGAAGAACTCCAGTTGTGTTTTGTTGGAAATCTCGGAGTCCCGTACGCAGCGCTGAAGGCGGTCACCAGAGGGGTTTAACTGCGGAAAAAAATCGCACATAACCAGGCATTGCTCCGATGGCGTCGGGTACCTTTTGAAGGTTTCCCGTCGAGGACAAATAAATGGTGGGAAATAGGTTTGAAAATTAGTTTGGAATTCATCTAATTAGTGTTAAGTTCTATTAGTAGAAGTAATGTAATAGGCGAGGCAAGGATTTTCTGGAAACTTCACCCTGAACGGGTTAAAATGGGAGTTGAAATTCTCTCAACGAGGTTTTCAAGGGTCCAAGAGAGAAAGAGATAGCAACGAATCTCCCTCATCAAAAACAACTGATAAAATAACTAAGAGCGGGTGACCCCATAATTCCAACACAGTTATAGTGTAAAAGGGTGACAGAGGAATATCTTCTGTCACCACCGTGTGAGAAGGGTATCCATAACGGATAGATTCACATAGAAATTCCAGTTTTTAAGTTATGAACGTGAATTTTTAGATTTAGACTTTTAATTTGAGGTGAAAATTTCTAGTTTTTTTTTTTCGTAAAGTTCATTTCCTTGGATGTAAAATAGGTGAAATAGATTCAACATCCAGTGCTGTCACCATTAGGGCCAGAAGTCGGCAACTATTGACAAAACCCTCATTAGAGAAAGCTTATGTACAGCAGTGGATCTCAAAAGTATAATGATAGATTACTGCTAGTTTCTTATGAACATAAATAGCAAGTTATAAATAACATTCGTAATTCCAATATAGAGTAATTATGTATGTACTTCACGTTTACATTGCGTGAGTCAAATTTCTCAAAAGCCTCATGTAAGTGAAATGTAAGATTTCTCCCATTGAGTGATACTTGTGACGGAATTCGTCGAAGAACAAAGGCTTGTTCTTAAAGGTACGACGAAATAAGGAGCACTTCAAGTTATGATGGTGATAAAAAAAAACAAATTTATATAATACAACAGTCCACGTTTGTGATATACAAAATGAAGGGTAAATAAGGGACTTAAACTTAAAACAAGGGACAGAAAGGTGTATCTATCTATCTTTGAAAGTCCACAGCTGGATATTTGTAGGTCTCCTCTAATAGAGTTTTGATAATAGTCACCGTGCCTGGCATATGTGTTGATGATAACAGTGGGTCAACACCCATGTCAGCATCAACATGCTTAAACAATTTATTCGTGTTTTTTAATCTTTCAATAGAATTATCATATGCTTGAATATAACTTTCGTTAACCAAATGCAGTATAATGTAACGGAATGGAACATCCGTCGCACATATATCTGCCTT
>MOOZ01000099.1:644587-655788 GCA_002930495.1 Cecropterus lyciades | reverse complement strand
ACACTGCTGTTATTAGGCAGAAATAGATGTGGCGGTGGTGCTTTCGGAGTCGAATCACAAAGAGTTCTAACACCTTCAAATTCAAATTGTCCTGATATACTGAAAAATATATAGCTATAGAGTCGCAAACCCAATTAAAATGCTCCTTCGCTCTCATAACTCAGCCTAACTGCCTACATAGTTAACCATGTGGGGACTCGCACAGGTTATTTATACGTTGAAATCAATATTCAGTAAATTACCATAATATATGTTCGTATAAGCTTTATATTGGAGAGCGATTAATCTCAATCGACGCTTTTTTATGACATTATAATATATGCTATGTTATGATGCTATGTTGCTATAGCTTTTCTCATGGTTCAGCTTAGATCACGAGCGATGGCACAATATAGACAATGAATTGTCGAACGAGTTGTCTATATTGTGGCCACGGTAAAATAATTCATGTTAGTCCAGGACATAAACTATCAGTGTGCCAAATTTCATTCAATCAGTAGTATTTGCATGAAAGAGTAACAAATACACACAACCTCATAAACTTTTATATTTTTAATATCAGTAATATGAAATTAATGTAGAAAAACTTTGTATTTATCTGATGATCACTGGCAGTGTGAAGAATAGGACTTTTTTGACCGACTTCAAAAAGGAGGAGGTTATCAATTCGGTTGGTTTTTTTTATGTATTTACAGCAATTACTCCACCAACTGTGGACCGATTTCGAAAATTTTACTTTTATTCAGTAGAGTATACTTGCCGTTTAGTCCCATAGTCACATAAGTCATGATCTGATAGCGGGATCCTGGGAAAATCGAGGAAAACCGTCAAATTGTATGGGCACTAATTTAGATTAATAGGTCAGCTTCTGTCAATCCGATTTTCATAAAAATTTACCTTCAACTCCTCGATTCTGATGAGGCAGGGGTACTATTAGTCTAGACCAAAGACATTCGCGATTGGGGTTTTATTGATTCATAATAGGATTGTTAATCGAGGACATACAATAAAACAGTGTTTATGGATATAAAATAAGATTACTTACCAACGACATACGATCAAAAATTTGACCGTCTACTCTTCATCCCTGCCGATGTCCTGCCTAAATAGTTCTTGAGGAAAGACATATGATGAAAAATTTTACCATGAACGCACCTAATCGCGCGAGAAACTATGCGAATAGTAGGTACCTATGTTATGGCTTATGATATAAGTTGAATTAGGTTAGGTTGGAACATAATAGAAAACATAAAATTAACTGTTGTAAAAGTGTTGTAACAACAATAATTGTAAAAGTGTTGTAAATTATGGCTCAGGCTTAGATTTACGTTAATTTTTATTTAAGTTTGATTTATGTTGAAGATTGAAGTACGTACGTACATACGTACGTAGTGGACACAATGTCCACTTAACCAAATTAGTGATAGTATCATCACTAAAAAGCGCGAAAATTTTTTTTTTACAAAAAATACAACCGAGTTCAATGCTACAAAAAAGTGAAAAATAATTTTAGAACATGTTGGTTTAGTACATAGTCCGGAATACGGCGCGATGGGTTGTATTTTTCGTTAATTTTTTTTTTATAATGAAATTGAATGAAATTGTGGGATAGTTATTCTCTACATCGCGTTGAATTTGCATCGTAGGACTACAATTCAATACGGAACTTGATACTTTAATACTGGTAGAATTATTTGTGGTTCGACTCCGGAAGCACCACTGTCACACCTATTTTTACCTATCTTTATACTTATCCGACGCGTTCTAACTCTCAGATATAGCAACGCATCTGTGGCCAACCTCAGGCAAGACTCTGATCTTACCTGGGGTTGATTACAGATATCCATGAGCGGCATTGGTCACTTACCATCAGGTGGACTGCATGCTCGTTTGCTACTCAGATATTGTAAAAAAAGAACTCAAATCTTACCGACTACAAAATTTATGTAATTTTGCTTGGGTTGACTTTCTTACTCGTATCTACATTTTTTCGTACTCGAAAAGATTGTTTATCCTTTTATACCGTCGATCTCAAATATATGCACATAAATTCGATATTCTTAGCAAACTATTTGGGTGCCCACGTATAATAATTTGAGGGAAATCTTTTTATGAATACAAATGTTACGCTTACAGCTTCGAACATTTGTACGATATTTTAAAGATTGGATTGATGATGCTCTTTTGGGACTTTTTGTTGTACTACGTGAAAATAACAGTTGTTCATGGATAATTTGAACATAAAAATGTCGGTTATATTTTTGACGTTTAAATTTAAATAATTTGAGTAAAAGTCGTAAGTAAACTTAAAAATTTCGTTGTAACTTGTGATGTTTGACGACCCGCGTGGCGGAGCGGTCACCATACCGGTCTGACACGCAGTGGGTCCCGGGTTCGATCCCCGGCCAGACAGACAACTAAATGATGAGTTTAGGTTTCTGTTCTGGGTCTGGGTGTTCGTGTGTTCGTCTTTGTGTATCCATGGCACCCACGACACAGGAGAAAATCCTAGTGTGGGGTTATGAGTGTAGAAAGCGTGTGTGTATGTGTGTGTTTAGGTGAAAATTGACAACTTCGTCGATTCAATATTAAATCATATCACGATATAAGTATGTTAAATATGACTTAGGCCACAGAAAACTGTACCAGTCTGAAAAGATACTTCATAAACCCTTTTGAATCATGTATAGAAATTTCAGGTACGTGGGTTTTCTTATAAGTGATCCTTATCTATTAAGCAAGTTAATTAATGAATAATACTTTTTTATTACAATATCTGGATTTCTTAAACAAGTGATAAATGTTTTGCATAAAGATACTTTTACAATAAATTGTTAAAAATTTTGATGGATAATATCAGTGCAGTGGGTTCCAGGTTCGATTCGCGACCAGAAAGATATTTGAATGATGAATTTAGATTTATGGTTTGGGTCTAGGCGTTTGTGTCTTCGTTTTGGGTATATATGGTACCTACGTTACAAGAAAGGTACTGGTAAAGGTACCTACGGTACCTAAAGAAGATAAGTGTAGAAAGTGTTATAACAATTTTCTGTTATCCGTATATTATATTTATATTTGAAAAACAGGCTATAGACCAATATTACTTGAAATCGAGAATTTTACAAACCCGCAATATTATTGACAACACGCTCGTGCTCCTTTCAAAAAAGCCTGGCGACACGGGCTCTCGCGCTATGTTAGCCGACAGTTGTGGCGTTATTTATCTCTTTCGAACGACACTTTAACCTTCTCTATTTCACCATCATTGCCACTGTAACTACTAACCCCTGTCACAACCAGCCCCGGTCTCCCCTATCTATGGAATGCATAATGTACTACTAATATCATATAAAAAAGAAGTGATTATTATTAAGTATTCCCGAGATTAATATTCCCAAGACTAAATTATACCCGTGGCCATCATTGCCACTGTAACTACTTATTCCCGTCACAACCAGCCCCGGTCTCCTCTATATACAGCATGCATAATTTACTATTTACATCATATAAAAAAGAAGTGATTATTTGTTAGGTTTCCCGAGATTAATATTCACGAGACTAGATTATTCCCGTGACTCCGCCCGCCTCGGTCAATTTTCCGGCAATGAGTATCCCATGTGTTAACACACGCTACAAACTAACTGTACAAATTTCAGCAATATCCGATCAGTAGTTTATGCGTGAAAGGATAACAAACAAGCATACATCCAAACAAACTTTCGCATTTATAATATAAGTCAGAATAGTCTTTGCTAACTTCAGCGCAGCAGATCAAAATTTATCAATTTAAGCTTAAGTTATTTTTTTAAAACACGAAAACACGCTTTCTACACTCATAGCCCCACACTAGGATTTTCTCCTGTATCGTGGGTGCCATGGACACACATAGACGATTACACAAACACCCAGACCCAGAACAGACACCTAAACTCATCATTCAGATTTCTGTCTGGCCGGGGATCGAACCCGGGACCCACTGCGTTGGAATGTTTTTCCAAATTTGACCATTGCGAAACCTTAAACCCTCAAAGTGAAAGATTTATTAAGACAGCACACACTCGTAAATAAAGGTAAACAGTAACAACTCAGTGCGACAGAGACGAATGGACGAAATAAATCTCACCATCACGCCTCCTTTTTACCCTAGGCTACTCCAATTCTGGATGCCTAAATCTTACACTACTATACCTACTATACCACTATTTAATACCATCAGTTCACGTATATATGAGACGATTATCTTAGTTCTCGTGAGTCGCAACGCATCTGCTTTCGGCGGACGGATGTTTATCGGTGGTAGTAACCACTTAACATCAGGTGGACTGTACGCTTGTTACTTTAATGTGATAAAAAAATCTAGACTAGAATACCAAATTAACACTCAATGTATTCTTGAATCAATCACCGATCAGTAAATATATTTTGTTAAAAATGTCTCTTAACACAACATGCTGTTTTGTTATAGATCTAAGTGTTTTCTTTACTTGTCTTTGTTTGTTGTTGTCCATAGTGGCTACGACAGAAAAAATCGTTTTTTCCTTTTGTTGGCGGAAATATTTAAAATATTTTCCTACTGCTTCTTCAAATCCATTGTTGAACAGTAAACAAAAACTCCCAGTTCGCAATGGTTTTTCCCAAAGGCTACGAAATGTTCTGTTGGTAAGCATCAGCGTTAAGCGAATCTCAACAAACACCGATGGAGGCGTTTTGGCCATAGATCCCGGCGTAAATCTTATGCGCCATTAATCATGTTGTTCTACGTCTTGGGGCATTCCTCGCAAACAACTTAAAAATGTATTTCACGACTGTCGTCAAAGTCTAGGAGAAATCACTTCTTTTCTGTACGGGGACGCCTCTGATTCGGTTATGGTAACATCGTACTGGGGTCGTGACATGCCAAAGGAGAAGCACCCATTACGCAACCTTCCTCTAAAACTACACTAGATGAACTGGTCTGTTTAAACATTTCTTAACAATATGGACTTATATCACGAGTATGTGCGTATGTCTGTTTTCCACACCTAACAATAATATTGATCTCTGAAAACTGAAAATCTTAGAGTCGAATGGAAGATCCTGCTAAACTTTATCAAAACATAAATATGAACTATTTAACTTTTTACGAATCAATGCGAATTTATTTTCCATTCAATTCTATGTTATAAGTACGTGAAACGTAGAAAACGTGGCAGTTTCGTTTAAAAACTTTTCAATTATAAAGTCATACAAAGCTAGCCTTCTAGCGACTGGGCGTGAAACAGTGAGAAAAAGCCATCTAAACAGTTTCTTAATTCGTTCATGGGAATATAACCTCTATTTGCTGACGAATAAGGGTTGTTATTCTTACAGATTTCAGCGAAAATTGTAAACAAAAGTGGGAGAAAGTTTGTTAATCCCTTCTGTAGTTTGTGGAGTTCTCAGCGATATTTTTCTTTATGTTAATTTTGTTTTCAATTTTCTTAAATGGAACATTTTATTTTCAATGTTTAACCTGTCTGCAGCTGGAAATATATAAAAGAGTTAGGAAAAGATTGCAGTCCGTATGATGTCAAGCGCTTATTATATTGTTTAGTATAAATCTTGAAGTATTGTAACAGGCTTGACTGTGGCCACTCACAGCTCATGTACGACAACAAAAAATATTGCTAGTTTGCAACACATGCTTTTCGACGAACAGAAATGCAGATGCCAAAAATAAAATCAATAAATAAATAAACTGAGAACACGCAATAAATATTTAATAACAGTTTTGACTTTAAAAATATAATGAACTAAGGAAAAAATACATACTAATTGCGCAACTTATTTGTCTCTCTTAACTCAGTTTGCCTTTTGGCATAGGCCTCCTCTAACTCTCTCCAATGATCCCTATCCCTCGTGACTCTCATGCAGTAAAAATTTAATATCGATTTCTTAAAATGTGGTACGAGTAGATCCAGTATAGTTCGACCGGCGAAGTACCAGCGCCACACCTATTTCTAGCGCAAAACAATTCTGGTTTTCGGTGGGTCAATACCAACTGACTCATATAGAATGCGATCATCTTAGTCTTCAGGTCTGGCGACGTACCCATTATATATACGTACGTATCCGATTTCGATAGAATCTCAATACTATGAAGAGTTGGTTGCTGATTTTCATCGACAACAGTGACCAATTACCGTCAAGTAGACTGTGAGTCGGTTCGTTACTTCAATATTATAAAAAGAACTGTTTCAACACCTGACCATTCCCGACGTCTCTTAACTTAGTAGATCGGCTACGACATAAATTAGTTCCGAAACATTGTTCGTAAATATCGGAACTTTACTCGAGGACCATGTAATATTTGCTTGACACGTCATTTCAAATTTTGTGCTCATTCGCTAAAATCTCATTGCTTTATAAGATTGTAGACATGCATTTATTTTAAACGCTGAAGTTTCCAGCGCCAAAGGAATTAAGTACTCTTGCGAATGTTTTGTGGCCTGAGGGCCTCATAACTTTAATATACTTTATTATATACATTTTCACTAACATTTTATTAATATGTACCTATAGATGTTAAGGATCCAGGAGGTATTCGTTGAGAATTGTTCGAGTAAGGAGAGTACCCCTCGAGCCCGACCCGTCGAGAACATCCTTGCCCACCACCCTTATTAGCCGTACCATATGAGCAACACGCAGGGTAAGACGTCTCAAAAACCTACACAACTTTAATATAGTTTTTAACCTAACCCTCAGGTTAAGACTACAACGGTTAATTAACAAAACATTTCAAAAAGTTTTAAAATATTTGATGCAATATCTCTTAAGTAAATGCTGTAACTTGGCTATATGGAAGCAGCAATGCCTTCAGACGCACTGTAATTACAGTGTACTGTACTTTTAACTTTTTTTACTGTATACTGTAATGATTCAATACAGTGTACAGAAAATTTTTATTTCGATTTTCAACGAGGAACGTTTTTTTTCATTTGGTCGTCAAATTAAAAAAACACAGGTGAGAAAGTGGATCATATTTTATTTCATCGACATTTGCCTTTTACTGTTGTTTCGTACAAAATACTGTAATTTAGTTTTCAGCAGAAAATACCGCAATTTTATAATCACGATCTGGAAGTACTTCGAAGCAATGTCAATGTCGTATTTAAAGGAATTTGAAGGCATCGCGCCTAATTCAAAGACATTTTTCTCGAACACGTGGTATTTATCCTAATGTTATTGTAACTCTGAAGGTATCGCACTTTATATTTATTCATATATTTACCTCCCTATTAAGTACCTATACTTAATAATAATTTGATTTATTCGTATTGATTGTTTATTCAAATGGCACAATGGCTAACGCTGCTTACGAATATTTATAAGGGCTAAGGTGCTTTGTACATTAATCTTATTAAATCGTCTGAGCTTCGGGATTTCATTGTCTCATTCTAAGTGTAGGGGATGAATAATATTCAACAAATCTTAGGTATAAATACATTGTATTGTATATTTATAGCTTACACTTAATCCTTGTGAATCAATTTAAAGGTACCCGCGGCGATATCGGATTTTACCGCAGTAGAACCCGTAGGCGGTCTTCGGCGCTGCAAAGAGGACTCCGGGATCTCCACCGGAACGCAACCGGAGTACTCTGATTGTTTCTATTTTTCTATAATGTGGCATTAGAAAATACATACAACCCTAAATGTTTACCCTTTTAGCAACAACCCTAATTTTAATAGTCATTTTAGTAATTTAATTATTTATATGGCAAAACAACGTTTGCCGGGTCAGCTAGTTACTTTATAAAAACGAAAAACCAACTGGTTAAAAACAAACAATACTTTTTAAGCAGGGTTTTTGTTTTAATACTTTTAAAAAATGTAAATAGTTTAATTTTGTAGTTAAGCATCTGTTGGTCTTATGTGGATCTACATACATTTTCATACTCTTGACTTATAACTAAACAATTGTTTAATTAAAAGTTGTATGCGAGTACCTACTCGAATACAACTTTAAAAAGCAAATGTAACGAACAAAATAATAAGGCCTAAGGACATACCTATATGTCCTAGGCCTTATTATTTTTCGTGCGTTACTTTATTATACAAACAACAGTCGTTGTGATGTCTGGCTAAATTTATCTTTATTGGAATAAAAAAGAGCCTGAACCACTCAGGATTAATGGTTTTTTCAATTCAAAACAATTTCAAATTTGCTTAAAAACTTATAGTAAGTTTGATAAGGCTAAAAATC
The DNA here is from genome assembly GCA_002930495.1 of Cecropterus lyciades. NCBI lineage: Eukaryota > Metazoa > Arthropoda > Insecta > Lepidoptera > Hesperiidae > Cecropterus > Cecropterus lyciades. The sequence goes on along the minus strand of MOOZ01000099.1, from coordinate 647,565 downwards.
TAAAAACATTACTCTCTTTCTGACGCAGGTGGATAAAAACATACTAACATGTCCAGTGGCGTAGCGTAGGGTGGGGCCTCCCCCACAGAGGAGCTATAGCCCCGGGCGGCACGTTTTGGGGGGCGCTAAAATTAGCAGCACCAACGTCGCACCTATTTGTACCTAATAACAGCAGTGTTATGCGCTGTTGTGTTCTGGTTTGAAAGGTATGGTAAGGGCGACATACTTTTTTCGTGGCAGTCCATCTTAGTCCTCAGGGGTAGCAACGCATCTGTGGCTAACCTTAGGTGAGACTTTGATCTTTCCTAGGGTTGATTACAGATGGGCAGCAGTAGTCACATACCAGATGGGCTACATGCTCGTTTGCTACTTCCATTAAAAAAAATAAACTTATGCGAGCCATTCACACTTAGTCCTCAGATGTAAGGTGCAATGCATATGTGGCCAACGTCAAGTAAGACTTTAATCTTATTTGGGGTTCATGACTGATGTCTATAAATGACAGTGGCCACTTAACATCAATTGCACTACATATTATTATAATACTTTTACTCGACTATTTTGACAAAAACTCATATAAAACGTTAAATTAAATAAATATCATTATGAACAAAAATTTCGTTTAAACTAGTCGGGTTTGGTTTTAATGTTTTTAACGATGTTACGTATTTAGTCAACTGTTATTCGATCCAATTCGATCTGGTAGTACTGTGGGGAATATATTGAAACAGACAATTTGTAAGTGCCTGGGTAGGCTTAAACAAAGTAGAGACATTTCATTTCAAGAAAAATGCTTTTGCATTATTCATGTCGTCTTCAAAACCCTTTTAATATGACTTTGACATACTTTATATAGGAGAATTTGCGATAAATAGTTACACGAAAGATATTGCTTTTTTTAATCCTTTTTTTTCCTTTGTTCATAAATAAATAAAAAAGGACTTGAAATATCTTGGACATTTAATGTTATTATTGTAAATCGTTATTACGTATACATATAGGGCAAATATAACTTTTAAGGCAGTAGAAAGAGTATTAATTAAAACAGTCAATTAATCGACCTGCGTGGCGGAGCGGTCACCATACCGGTCTGACACGCAGTGGGTCCCGGTTTCGATCCCCGGCCAGACAGAAATCTGAATGAAGAGTTTGGATTTCTGTTCTGGGTCTGGTTGTTTGTGTATTCGTCTTTGTGTGTCCATGGCACCCACGACACAGGAGAAAATCCTAGTGTGGGACTATGTGTGTAGAGAGCGTGTTTTTTAAATCGTAAACAGGTTTATGTTGCCTATAAACTTCTATTGTGAGAATGAAAGGGGTTTGTCAGTTTTCCATTAGACAATAGCTTTACGTCACTCCGAATTAGAAAGTTAAGAAAATCTTTGGTAACTTTAGCAAGATATTATCAAACGTTGAACATGCATTAACACTAATTTCCCCTGTCAAAAACGTTCAGCGATACGATCTTAATGAAAATTAATGTTTGAATATATTGTACAATTTACGTTATTGACCTTTATCATTATAATTGTAATGTCAGAAAACATTCATGAAAATAAGGGTGATTGATAAAATTTTGAAAGTTATCAATAAGTAGAAGTTCGTGTTTTATATAGAACGATTTTTTCAAATTTCATGGTAAATTCTAAATGTTTATTAGTTTATGACCACCCACATGGTGGAGCGGTCCCCATACCGATCTGACACGCAGTGAGTCTCGGGTTCGATCCCCGACCAGACAAACATCTGAATGATGAGTTTAGATTTCTGTTCTGGATCTGGGTGTTTGTGTATTCGTCTTTGTGTGTCCATGGCACCCACGACACAAGAGAAAATGGTATGAGGCTATGAGTGTAGAAAACGTTTATATTTATGTTTAAAAGTTGTGTGTATCACTCTGCAATGTTTTCTATCTTTTCATGAAAATTGCATCAAATGCGCCCAGCCGTGATGATATTGAGCTTACATCAGTACGATTAAAAGTCTTCAACGATTTTAAACTTTCGGTTATATATTTTCTCATTTCTAAACGTTTGACCATAATGTTCGTGAATCCACAAATTTATTGTATATAAAAGTAGTATTACATTTATTTACAATGATTAGTTCATGGTTGACTGACCTTTAAACTTCAAACTTACAAAAACTTCGAAATTCTGTTTTCATCTCAATTTCAAATCCACTCAACAAAAGTTCAGACGTCTTCAAACGTCACTATTAAACGCGCAGACAGCGTCTCTTAATTAGTATAACTACTTCAGCTCTTCTACTATCATGGAGCCACTAACAAGGTTAATCTTGAGTCAGTTTTTATCCGTTCCGTCATTTTTCGACGAAAAGTTTCATGTTGGAGATCGCGTGCATATGCGAAGTCAGATTTTTTGTAAAATAAATCTTTAACATGGCCTGCTACTTTTATATATTAAATAATCGACGACGCCCGTGGCGGAGCGGTCACCATACCGACCTAACACGCAGTGGGTCCCGAGTTCGATCCCCGGCCAGACAGACATCTGAATGATGAGCTTAGATTTCTGTTCTGGGTCAGGGTGTTTGTGTATTTGTCTTTGTGTGTTCATGGTACCCATGACATAGGAAAAAATCTTACTGTGGGGCTATGAGTGTAGAAAATTTGTTTAGTGTTTAATCTTATAGTCCTCTGTAACGTGACTGTGATAAACCTCAGCTAAGGTTTTAAGCTTATCTGGGATTCATGACGGATGACCATAAGTAGCAGTGGCCACGTATCACCTTTTGTACATGCTTGTTTGCTACTTCCATATCACAAAACTAGTGTCATTGCAAAAAATATTACAACAAAAAACCCGACTGCTTAAAATGATTTAATTGTTCATAATGACATTTAATTTAACGAACGAGTTTTTTGCGAGTTTTTGTCAAAATAGTCAAGTGAAAGTAGTATAATACTATTTTTTAAAGAATGTTCTATTTATAATGTATAAATAAGTGATAATAAA
>MOOZ01000099.1:566870-580632 GCA_002930495.1 Cecropterus lyciades | reverse complement strand
TAAAACTTAAAATTGATTAGGTAGCTATAATAATAACAGATATGACTGATTGTAATAGCCAATGACAACATATCAATAAAACCAAATGATTACGTATTTGTATTTTACGTTTAAAGTTTCTTAAAAATATAATATTCGTAAATCTGCTAGTTCTAGCTGTAGTCATTCTACTAATAAAAAAAAGAAAGTCTCAGAGAACCCCTAATGTGTCTACCCTCGTATCACTGACCCCGGATTTGCTGAGCATTATATTCTTATCACTCTAAACTCAGTGCATTCCGCATTTGCAATTCGAATCACTGCGCAGTAAAATAAAGTTAGATCATACAATAAAAACTGCTCGCGTTTTGTTTTAAAGAGCTCATCAGCTCACTAAGGTCCTCATTTGTTTCGTAAAGGTTTTTGTGTACATTTAGTTTTTTTTCTTTTTCCATAAACTCCACAGCACGTCTAATATAAATGAGCTATTCGTGTAGCTCATTAATCCGTCAAAAGAAAGGAAATCGGTACGTAATCTGAGTTAAATCGCATTATACTTTACGTGAGTATTTGGATCTTAATTCAGATGTAAGTTTATGGGTACGTCATAAACTTTTGTTATCTCTGCCATAAAATCTGTAGATTGTTTTAACGAATGCCTTTTGTAAGGTAAAATTGATAAGTGAACGACTGACTTACATATGAGACAATCACAGGCGTCAAAAGTGTTAACGTGATCGGCTTCAGATTCAACACCTGCTCTAAAGAAATAAGCTGTTGCCGACTGCGTACGCGCAGATAATCCAAAAAAAAACACAAACATAAAGCTACAAATATTTCAACCGCTGCTATTTATTACTATTACCATTGTTTATTTAGTAACACCTAATATTTCTACTCCCGTATCAGTGACCCCGGATTTGCTGAGTAAACGAATTATATTCTTTTCACTTTAAACCCAGCGCATTCCGCATTTGCAATTCGAATTCACTGCACAGTAAAATAACGTTAGAGCCCTCAAACAATGGAAATTGTTCGCATTTTATTTTAAAGAGCTCATCAGCTCACTAAAACTCATTTGTTTCATAAAGGTTTTTTTTACATTTTGTTAGTTAACGTTTTATCTACAGATAATTTACATTGCAGACGCGTGCCATGTCAAACAAAATAGTATTCTTCAATACATTATGGTTCCTTTTTTCTGAATGAATTTCAGGAATATTAAAACAATAAGAACTGGACTGGCTGGACTATGTACAATCTTATTGATCTATGTATGTATACGCTTTTTCGCTCATAGCCCCACAGTAGGATTTTCTACTGTGTCGTGGGTGCCATGGACACACAAAGACGAATACACAAAGACCCAGACCCGGAACAGAAATCTAAACTCATCATTCAGATGTCTGTCTGGCCGGGGATCGAACCCGGGACCCACTGCGTGGCAGACCAGTATTGTGACCGCTCCGCTACGCGATATGTATGTATATACTAGAAATTATTATGAAAACAAAGAACGCGACTGCTAAAACTAAGATTATAGTCGGGTATTTTGTTATTTAATCATTTATTTAATTTAATATTTTCGCATCTTCTTTGAAGAGCCACATGTCATAACGCTCCGGGAATACCTCAAGAGGAACTTCATTCCAGATCTTGTACATCCGTGGCAAAAGCAAGCGTGCAAACCGAACCGTGGAGGACCACCATGAGTCCAGTTTGTGCGGATGGGACTTCATCTTTCGGTGAGTGGTGCGGTGAAGAAAAGGTAACGTAGGCACCAGGTCAAAAAGATCCTCGGAACACACAGAGTTCGCGGGCACCACCCAGTTTTACATAAAAACATCGTGTTAGTATTTAATATGTAATGGTCCTTAAACTTAGTGTTATATTACATTTTAAATATAAAATATATATATATTAATAAATAAATTATTACTGGTTAAGTGTGAAGTTCTACAATTTGCAGATAATCATGGATAAAAGTTACTCATATCAAACACTATATTGCATTAAACTATTTTAATATTATAAATAAATATAACTATGTAATATATAAATAAACACTAGTAAATAAATACAGTTATTAATTTTATTGCTATGAAATTAATCTAATGTTTTATTTTCAACGCAATAATAAATTTGATACTTATAAGAAAGTATATTAATCCAATCAAATACGTCAACCAATGAGAAGCCTCGGAATTGTAGAAAACTTCACTGTGGTGGGAGTGGAGTGGGAGAGTTTTCAATTACGCTGTGCCGGAGTTTTGGAACAATCCTGGTGGAGCAACAGAAGATAGTAGTGCATAAGAGTTCAGACAAAATAAAAATAGTTTTGCGAATAGTAATATTGCATTTTATTAATTCTACTGACAGAAGCCTTAAATCGACTTGTAATATAATATTAATAAGTATTAAAGTATTTCAAACTGACTACGCTACTTTACAATGTTTAGTCGCTAGTTACAAAACTGAATGTACGTCAGTTTGTGACCCTATCACGAACTTGTAGTAAACACGGCGTGAAAATTGCCCCAAATTGAGCAATTCCAGGTAACAGGAGTAGCGTGCAATCATAGGGGGATGTGATTGGAATGAGATTGCATAATCCCTATTATGCTTACATGCTACTTGAATTTTGATAACTCAAATGCAAGGAAGATAGTAAGTAAAGGAAATATCTCTATGAAATTTGTTGGTTTTGATTTGATTGAGTTCGCTCGTATCACCGAATCGAATATAATTATATACTGTATTTTTCTTATAAAAATTTCCATTCTCATATTTTAAACTCAATAAAAGGTTAGAGGTAGGTAACGAGCATCCATCTGATGGTGATTTGCAACTGCAGCCCTTGGACATTTAAAACCAACTTCATATAGAAAAGGGTTATAAAGAAGTCACAGTTACCTCTTAGAGTAACTAAGGCAGCTGCGCTATTAAAGATTGGGGAGTTATGAGAGATGAGAATAATATTAAAAATAATGATTTCTGGCGATTTGCCGCAGGATCTCTCTTTACCAAAGTCTTACAAAATGATATTTTTAGTTAACAGAGTATGCAGTCTAAATAAGTCAGAATAAACAACAACTGACGTAATACCTACTTACTTTCTGTAAGAGAATTGAAAAGTAAAATGGGCGCTTTAAAAATACGACTCATGAAATACGTCCTAACAAACCGCACTCTTAAAATGTACTTTTTGAAGCATGTAACTCTTAAATAAGGCTGTTTCGTGCGTAACAAAACCTCAGAGTTTCAAGTTGTAATTAACGTAAGTGGATGTAGGTAATATTTAAACCAGAGTCGTAATTACTACGTGAGGATCAAAATTTTTGAAATCAAATAGGTATAATTAGGGTAGGGAAGACAAATGAATTTTGTAATTGTAGCAAGTGTGTATTATTTTATCAATGACTAGGTTTTCTGTGGCTTCGCCCTCTTCGGTTACCTTTCTATAGTAAAGTGTATTTTAAATTATCCATAAACTATGTGTGACAAATTTCATTTAAATCTGATCAGAAGTTTCTCCGTGAAAGTATAGCGAACATCTATCTATTCATTCTCAGTAACCTTTCTTTAATAATAATATTAGGAAAGGAGTATAGTAATACGGAAGATAAGATAATATTAGCGGAAATAAGTCAACGATATACAGATTCTATTAAAATACAAATAACTCTCGGGTTTGCAAAGATTACATACATACATGATGTATGTATGTAATCTTTGTATGTATATGTATGTAAACTACTGATTACATTCAATCTATATCTATAAGTCAAATTTTCCATCATATGTCTTTGCTTAAGAACCTTATTATATATACACACGCACCAAATGACAAACTCATGTGGTTTAGGCAGACAGGACTCCTGCATCATCAGATTTAAAGAGTTGAGAGTCAAAATTTTCATCTTATTATTAATATTTAATGTACATTACATTTTTTTTAGTTTGGTCAGCAGAAGTCAAGCTATTTAAATATAAAAATATCCAAGCAATAGTTCCACCCCATAACTAAAAGATCCCATCATCAGACCATACCCATGTCAAAGGACGAAAGTACCGCAATAAAATACCCTTACAAATGAACAAAAGAAAATTGAAAACGGTTCAGAAACACCAGAGTTATTTAAGATTATAAGAAATCGTGTTTTTCGGTTTTACAGGAAAACTGCGGATTTTTTCCAATTTACACGAAATGGGACCTTCCGTGTCTGACTAATGTCGATGTCGATTGACCGTGGTACCGCTAAATAAATGTTGGAAATATATTAAAAAAACCAGCTAAGTGCGAGTCGTACTCACGCACGAAGTTTCCGTACCATTGTCTATAAAAATTGCAAAAAAAAACACGTCATTGTATGGGAGCCCCCTTAAACCTTATTCTGTTTTTAATTGTTGTTATGCGGAAACAGAAACACATAATCATAGAGTCCCTTTGGGTATGGAACCCTAAATGAACAAAATACACGACGAATAAATAACCCCAGGTGGTAGAAACAGCGTAGTTCAACCAGGGAGGTACTACCGGCACACCTGTTTCTAGCGTAAAGAAATTCTTGCGTTGCCAGCTCATGTATATATAAGGCGATCATCTTAGTCCTCAGGAGTAGCAATGCATCTGTTATCGCCTTCAGATTGAACCCCTGTTCTATGTATAGTTGGTTACAGATGTCCATGGGCATCAGTAACCACTTACCATCAGATGAACTGCATGCTTTTTTGCTACTCAAATCTGATATCTGATGATATAAAAGGAAACTTTCTTCCTTTGGGCAGTCTATTAAAAGTAACATATTTTTATTAAATATAATAGCGAATGAGTTATAATAACTAAACAATGAAGCGTTAAAGTTTAATATTATAAGGTACCAATTCATTTCTGGGGTAAAAAATCAAATTAAATTAACAAATGTAATTTTAATAAATGAAGTGAAAAACCTTGTTTGTATTTCCTAATACCTAAAATAGATAGGATATGGACTAGTCTGCTACTAGGTTATCTGATCGCTTTGATCACACTTATTCACACTTATCCGAGGGCTTCTAACGTCATCATCAGATGTAGTAACGTATACAACCATACGTGAGTAATTCCGATTTTGGGGTGATCACTCATCATTTTATATCAGATAGACTGCAAACTCGTTCGCTACTTACGTATTATAAAATTCGACGACCCGCGTGGCGGAGCGGTCACCATACCGGTCTGACACGCAGTGGGTCCCGGGTTCGATCCCCGGTCAGACAGAAATCTGAATGATGAATTTAGGTTTCTGTTCTGGGTCTGGGTGTTTGTGTATTTGTCTTTATGTGTCCATGGCACCCATGACTCAGGAGAAAATCCTAATATGGGGCTATGAGTGTTTTTTTTTTTATAAAAGAAATGATGTTCTATTTACAAACCATTATTTTACCCACTTTTATATATTATCATACAAAGGATGCTTAAAGTGATAGTGAGTTAATGGGATAGTTTGCGGCCTACGCTATTTCACACAGAGACAATGAATTATGGAAACCATGGCTGCAGTCTTTTCACGGAAGTGAAAATAGACGTAAATTGCAAACGTATTTTTTTATGGAAATGAAATTGCGAACGAAAACGTTGAACTGGATTTTATTATCTGCAGATCCACGTATTTATATTTAGATTTACCAACTGATAGAAACAATGTAGTTCCACCGGGAAGGTATCATCACCACCCCTATTTCTAGCGTGAAGCACTCTTGCATTGTTTTGGAAAGATGTGGTTACCTGATATATGAGGCGACCACCTTAGTCCTCGGGAGTATCAACGCACTTGTATACCACTGCAGATAGAACCCCAGTTCTATATAAACATAACATAAACGCTTTCTACACTCATAGCCCCACAGTAGGATTTTCTCCTGTGTCGTGGGTGCCATGGACACACAAAGACAAATTCATAATAATACACAAACACCGAGACCCAGAACAGAAATCTAAACTCATCATTCAGATTTCTATCTGGCTGTGGATCGAACCCGGAACCCACTGCGTATCAGACCGGTATGGTGACCGCTACACCACGTGGGTCGTCACGTTCGTCTTTATGAAGTTGCTTACAGATGTCCATGGGCGACAGTCACCACTTACCATAAGGTGGGCTGCATGCTAATTTGCTACTTCATACTAATAAAAAAATGCTAAACGAACCTACATCAAGTGAAGTTTTAGTATTCGTATGTAATCGTCAATCCCTTACAGTTTCACTGCTTGGAGTGGGAAATTTTAAGACTACAGTCCACAATGCTGTTCAAGTAAGGATTGGTAGACTTTACAGTTCTGTCCCAGTAGTTCCGGGATTAGAATAGTGCTACGGTATCCTCTGATTGTCGTAAGAGGCGACTAAAAGGGGCTTCCAGGGTTGCGAGCAGCAAAAGTTTGAGCTCGAACCGTCCAGCCAGGTGGCGCCGGGAAGGACGCCATAAAGACCAGAAGGTGCGGTGGGCGTGGGCCCAGCCGCTTACCTGGGTGGAGCCGCATGAGGCGCTTCGGCGTCGCTCCCACGAATGTTTCCCCCTCGAAAAAAAATACTTTACACTTCATTGTGTTTTTTTAACCTTTGTGAAATGAAATGAAATGAATATATATAATAGGTAATATATATAATAGGTTTCCTACGATGTTATAGCAAGTCATAATTAATATCTTACTCCCATATAACACGAGGCACTCCAGCTGAATCTTTAGGGGTGGCAACGAATCTGTGACCGACCCCAGATATGACTCCAATCTATCTAGGGTCGATTATTACATACAGCCGTGACCGGCAGTGGCCACTTACCATCACTTGGACTATAAGCTTAATTTCTACTTCTTCATTACAAAAATATCTTCTTGGGATCATCGCTCTACCTCAGACACCACCAATACTCTTTTCGACTAAACTTTCCTTTTAACAACGTTTATCGGTTCAAGAGATATGAGTTAAGTATTTCTGCCTTATAAAATTTCATTCTGATATACATAAATTTGTGTTATGATCTATAACAACATTTTGTTGAATAATGCGATTTTGTTAGAGTTATTTGGCACGCGCTACAGCCCAAACGGCTTGACGGATTGTGACCAATGGCATATCATTAGAATTGTCTCAGTTTGGAGAGGGACATAAGCTATACAATTTTTTAAAATAACGTCTAGAAATGGGAAAAAAGAGGAGAAGCGACGATTTTTTTTCATTTTTTTGATAATATAGGTGTATATACATATAATCTTAGAAATGAGAAGCGTTATAAAATTTCATTCTGATATACATAAATTTATGTTGTTATAGATTTATGATAATGTATACAATTATCATAAATCTATAACAACATTTTGTTGAATAATGCGATTTTGTTAGAGTCAGCGATACATTTAAGCCAATTATTTTATCATAATTAATTACCGAAGCAGTTGTGCATTTAATGAAATACCGTCTATATTTATAGATAATGTTAGAATTTAATAACCAAATACATTAATATAATTACAATTTATAATTGGATTTATGTTACACTGATTAACAATTTTGATTCCAGCTACGAATTAATCTGATCTAGAATTTGCATATGTTTACGAAATTATAAAATAAATACGATAAACCTTATTAGACGCCTCGCCCTGCTGTCGTCCAACTGGTCTAAGGTTGATAGTTTTAAAAGTGGTAGAACCCTTTGTTCCTTCTCCGAAGACATTACCGGTATACCTATTTACCTATAACCTAACCTAACAACAGCAGTGTTCAGCTCTGCTGTGTTGTGGTTTTAAGGCTGTGATAAGGTAGAAATACCCAAGGCATTCTAACTTAGCCTTCAGGAACAGCAACGCATCTGTTGTCGACCTTCTACCCGGGGGTGCAGAAAGGGTATATCCGACTCTTACTGACTAAAACTACGCGGCGTTCATCTGATCGTTTTATGCCAGGTCATAAGAAAGCGTAAGCATTACATTCGCGACCTGGCAACGACAGCCGCCGCTGGTGTTAACGCCAGCCACGTCCCAACAGAGAGGGGCTCCACTCAATTGTGTCCCTCATAAGATGAGCATGCAGAACGCACACATTAAATCTCGAGCCCTAATGACAGGAGTCAGATTCCCCTGAATCTGCCTCCGTGGGCTCATAGGATTGGGAAGAGAGGCTTTCAGGAAAAGCCGCTCTCCGGCGTCTCGTGCGTCTGCGACGAATCGGCTGGGAGATTGTATCATCCTGTCTGCGAGCATCACTACTTCACGGTTCGTATCGCCTGCCACTACCTATCACTCTCAACCATAGCGCGAATCACGGTCGGAAGTGAAAGGTTGGCCCCTATTACAGAGCTGAACTCGCTGCGCTCCTCAATCCACACAGGGCATACCTCCAGCACATACTGGGCCGTCTCGTTGAGGCAATCGTCGCGGTATCTGTTGTCGACCTAAGGCAATTATAATCTTACATGGGGTTGATCACAGGTCTTCAGAGACAGCAGTGGACATTTACCATCAGCTGGACCGCATGCTCATTTTCTACTTATATATTACAAAAAAATACCACCTGAGGTTGTAGTAATTTAGTATAAACTAGAATTATATTACAAGTATTAGATTAGTATTTGATTTGCCATCAGATGGTCTGCATGCTCGTTTACTTCAACGCAAAAAACGCTTAATAGCCGTAGCTGTGTATAAAAATGTCCCCGTCTCAAATATTTGCCCAATTTACATCCCATTACGCTCCACCACGCCCGTCTAAATAATTCCATCTGTAATAAGTAAATATTATAGGGCTCTTTAAAACCCGCTTTTAATTTCACCTTGAATATTATTTGCTTAATAGAACGCGATTTAAGTAGTTTTCGCGATATGATAATGAATTTCTGACGTCGCGTATAATTTCAGAGAAGAATAAAATTAAAGCGTCAATTTAATGGTTAAGGATTCTTTACCTATAAGAAATGAACTGAAATAGCAACATTAAATACCACCGTGGCATAAAGATACACTTTCGGACTGAACTTGCCTATCATTCGTCTGGTCGAGGTATCGAACCCCAGCGGAATTACAAAAATAAGTACTTAAGCTTTTGTGCAGTTTTTATATAATAAATATGGGTCGTAACCGAAAAATGTGACGCGTAACAGAAAAATGTGACAACAAATTTCTCTCATATGTTAATAAAGAAGTTTAACTTCAAATATTTTGTACGAAGTCGTTTTCTTCTAAGATTTTTGTGAACATCAATAGCCATTCTTTAAGGTTTTGTAAAGTGGGCTTAAGTGTATTGCTCTAAAGCCCTTAATACTATAATTGTTACAGAACATTTATACCGTCTTCTAAACATTTAAATAAAATTGAAGTATCTTATTTACAAAATGCATATGGACGTATATACGGTACTGCTAACAAAACATCAATTACTAAAATTTTTGTCTGTTTGTCTGTCTGTTTGATCTGGGTAATCTGTGAAAACACTGGACCAATTTTGACGGGACTTTCACTGTTAGATAGCTGATGACATAAGGCGTAACTTAAGCTATTTCTATTTAAGAAAATGTAATTAGGGTTCCGCACAAAAAAATAAAACCACGCGCGTTTTACTTGCACGCCACCACCGTCACTGCCGCTAATGTCAGTTGCCATCAGTCATCTCTGAAACAAGAATATAATGAATAAATTGTATAAAGTCATAAATTTCGGCTATATGTAACTATGCCAAATTACATTTTTAAACGCGGGTATAACCGCGCACAAACCGGGCACAAACTAGTTTAAAATATAAAGGTAGCAAGCGCAGCAGTCTATCTGATGATAAGTAGCCACTGCAGGCCATGGGTATCTGTATTCGATGTCAATTAACGAGATGTCGGCATAATATTTAATACCATCCATCACTAGGAGGCTTTTGTTCAGCAGTTGCTCCTAATGGGAAATTTTAGTGTAACCATTCGGCTTGCGTCTTGGTGAATGCAAGTAAGTGTTGATCTGTGTAGGGACCAGTGCCAGGTACACTGTAATTACAGTAGATCTACTGTATTTACAAGTTTATTACTACATACTAAATTGGGTAATTACAGTATACAGTAAAATTTTATTTCGATTATGATCGAGGAAGAACTATTTTTTTTGTTCGTCAAATTGCACAAACCCGGGGGATAATAGACGATCTTTTTTTTCGTCGATCTACTTTTGTAATTTTCAGTAGAAAATACTGTAATTTTATAATCTGGATCTAGAAGCAATGGTAAGGGCGCTGCTGCCTCCTGAATTTTCTCTCCCGTCGTGCCTTAGCCGTCACGTCTGACATCCACAGGACGATAGAGTGGTGCTATTTAAGATTGACACCACATCGCACAATGTTTATCTCATCGGTTAAATATAAAAAGAAAAATGATAACTCTTTTTTGCCAGACTGCGTCAGAAGAAGAGTGATGTTTTTCGAACGTATGTATGTTTGTTTGTATGTATGCCCATTTTATTTGGCACGCGCTACAGCCAAAACGGCTTGACGGATTGTGACTAATAGCATATCATTAGAATTGTCTCAGTTTGGAGAGGGCTTTATAATCTTTAAAAATGGCGTCTGGAAATGGAGGAAAAAGAGGACAAGCGACGATTTTTTTCATTATTGCGACAATATGGATTTATGTATATATATTCTTAAAAATGAGAACAACAATATTACATTATAATACTTTGACTTGACTATTTTTTTTTTCTTTGTAGGAACTACACGGAAATAGGTGCTTTTCACGTGGAAATGTAACTATACTCAACTATACTCTTATAACTTGAGGTGTAAATTATTACTATGAGTACTTTTTATATCCCTAATACACTTTTTAATGCTGACATGCTCTTTGCGTCGCGTATTACTTGTTAAATTGCATCAAAATTGACTTTTTTCTGCAATTTATTCATGAACTCAATGACGCCTTTTACACTCCTAGTCCTAGATTAGGATTCCTCCTGTCCTGGGTTCGATCGAAACAAAACTGATATATAATAAAATGAAATTTATTTTGTAATGGCCTGCAGGGCATGTTTGGAGGATTTATATAATTAATTTTCAAAATAAAAATGGATTTGTCGTTTTGTTTTTGTTTTCTGTTCTGTCAAATACAGACAATGTTGAATTTAATGCAATAAAAGCTATCGCTATATTTTTATTTTATTATTTATTCAGAAATTAAATATGTTTGCAAGTGACAATAATATTTCTTGATTTTACTACCAGATCTATTTATCAGACTGACACACTGTTGTATATAGTCTTCCTTAACCTGTGCCATTTTGACCGGGCCTGAGCCATCTAAATCCAGCCGTTTCCCGTCGTATTCAGTTCGTCAGTCTGCCTGGTCGGGTATCCTGTACTTTTTGTCCCAGGCTTTGTCACTATTTGTGGACCTTCCTCCTTCAATTATCTATTCGAAATAGTTTGAGATTTCGAAATAGCACAAGTATTGGAAATCAGCAGCGAATTCAAAAAATGCGAATTTTTAAATTCACAAATTATGAAAATATAAGCGAGGAGAAACATTTAATGTACCTATTAAATGTTTCTCCTCGTAATAATCTCCTGTAATAATTTTAACAAGATAACTGAAAGATAAATAACATAGCATCTAAACCTCTAACAACAAATGAAACGTTTGTACAAAACGGAGGCTGAACCGCGTCTTGTAATATTACCCACTCTAAATGAAAACATACGGGGCTGTGTCACGTTATATAACGCAGCTGTCACTGAATTCATTCATTGTACGACTTTATACGTACACAATTCATGGGGGAAATATCTTAGACTGATATTATCTCGGAATTTATACAATTTTGTAAATTACAAACAGTGCGCCATGTTTGGTGCATAATGCCATGTTTGGTGTATACAGTTAATGTTGTATGTCGTGATATGGAACCTAAAAAAGAAAACGAACTTGACGTAGGGTAGATAGGTTTATCTACCACTAGAGCTTGCTAATTGATTCTCCCTGCTACCGCAGTTTCGCCGTAATCAACCCCAGATAAAATTAGAGCCCTACGGGAGTAGCAACGCATCTGTAATCGACCCACGTAAAACCTTGTACTATATGAAGTTGCTTACAGATGTCTATGAGCGGCACTGCGATAGTCACCACTTACCATCAGGCGGACTGCACGCTCGTTTATAAGCACATAAAGGGTATTGAACCTTTTATGTACTTATGGAACACCATTATTTTTAAAATACGGCAAAAAATACGTTTGTTGTACGGGAGCGCAACCTTAAATATTTATTTTATTCTGTTTTTAGTATTTGTTGTTATAGCGGCAATAAAAATAGATCATTTGTGAAAATTTCAACTGTCTTACAATCACGATTCGTGAAATGTAGCCTGATGATAGACAGACGGACAGACGACCAAACGGGCAGCGGAGTCTTAATAATAATGTTCCGTTTTTACCCTTTGGGAACGGAACCCTAATAAAATACTAGTTTACAAAATAAAGTAGTAGAAGAGAAACCGTTGCATTTATAACCCCGAATGTTTTCTTTCTGTTCACTCGAATCCACAATCAGGTTTGTAAGGTAAATACCTAACGATCTGTAAAATCTTTTCCACTGTGCCAAGTCGCCTGTGAAACTAGGAATGTAATTATACGTACCTATGAGTGTTTTTGTGACTATGATATTGAATCTTAATAATGGTGGTTTGAATAAATCACGTTGGACTTTATATCAAAAGTAATGAAAGCATTTATATAAAATGCAGAGATCATAGAAAATAGCAAATAATTCCTTTATCACGGCCGCCTTTTGTACAAAATTTGGGTAAGGTTTGGTTTGAACAGGAAGGTACTACCGTCACACCTATTTCAAGTGTGATACAGTTCATGCCACCCTCTTAGTCCTTAAAAGTGGCAACGCATCTGTCATTGATTTCACGTCGAATCTTTCCTACGTGGAGTTCTATATGAAGTTGGTTATAGATGTCCAAAGGCGACACAAAAATTCTGTCTTACCTCAGAAAGGACATTAATTGTTTATGATGTCCATTACCGACCATGGGTGTCAGTAGTCACTTACATCGAAGTCATATGCTTACTTCCAACTTAAACGACATTAAAAATCCTTAATTCACAAACGGTAACAAAACAAAATACAGGTTTAGTTAAATTATTAATTTAACATAGCATTTAAAATATGCTTACACCTATCTGACACTTTGTACTGCAGCTCACATTAAATCCGATAGCGACACAAAGTATATTTGGACTGTCCAACAGAGCTTGATAGTGCAAAGCTTTGTGTGTAACTCATGTAAAATTGAACCTTAAACTACTGTAACAGAGTTAAAAGTTCAGGAACTTAAATCACCATATTTATTTAAAGCGTAATTGTGTTTTAATGGTTGGAATTTAAATGTCCAAGCATACATTTAAATCAGGAAAATGGTTGTTGATCCAACTGCCTACGTATTCGTGTGGACCATATACTTACATTGAAAATTAATTAAAATTGAATTAATTTTTAACGTTTACAACTCTTTGTACGAGTAGTTCGAACCAACGGCCCTGGAGATCCTTTTTTTTTTTCTTTTTCTAACGAGGGGGAAACCTTCAAAAGGTACCCGACGCCGTGAGAGCAACGCCGGATTATGTGGGATTTTTACCGCACTAAAACCCCCCGGTGGCCGTCCTCAGTGCTACGTGGAGGACTCCGGGATCTCCAACGGAACGCAACCGGAGTCCTCCGAGCGCGATGCCCCTTATGGGCTCTTCCTGGTGAGCATTTGCAGTCACCGTGCC
>MOOZ01000099.1:549698-562724 GCA_002930495.1 Cecropterus lyciades | reverse complement strand
ATTCCATTCCATTCTATTCATTACAAACTCAGCTACTCAGCCTTCTGAAAACCGAGGAGTCAGTAGGATACCTAACCACTCACCCTACAGTGGTAACCCTACAAATCTTACGTATTCAGTTTGCATGAGATCACATTTTCGAAATATCTTCGATATCAATGTAAAATTACAAGTGACGCACTGCCGTATACGGAATTAACATATAAGGTATTTATATTATTCTGTATCCTGAGGTATTTCCGGAGCGCTATGATACGGGGCTCTTCAAAAACGGTGTGGAAAGAGTTCTCCTTCAAAGCCGGCGATACATTAACCACTCCTCTAATATTGCAAATGTCCATAGGCAATGGTGACTATTTCTATCTGGTAGCCCGTCTGCCTTATCGTTAGGTTTAAGTATATAAAAAACAGATGTGTCTGTTCAAATATGGCTACATATTTAATTTACTGAAATTAGCTGAACGCATGCAGCGTCGAATTCAATGTTCTGTGGCCCTTCAGTAATGACGCATTGCGTTACGTCTCTGCGTCATAAAGTCTTTATACTTGTATCGGACCATAACTCGAATACCACTAAAAATGTGAATACAAATAAGTGAGTAGCCAACCTCAGGACAAGTATTAAATTTTTGAAGCGAACTTCTCTCGGTGCGTTGTCTAACACGTTTTGGTTAAACAAAAACCTTGGAACTCGCGTCATCGTCACCGAACGCTCGTCCAGCGCTTCTCGCAGCAGTGCTTCCAGATGATTATAAAATTACATTATTTTCTATGTAAAATAACAGAGTTTTGTACAAAATTAAATTACATTTTAAACAATTTTGAACGAAAAATTTTCGTCGACGAAAAGAAAAATTGGCTAATAATCAACTTTTCCACTTTCCCTGGGTTTGTACAATTTGACGACCAAAAAATAAAGTCCATCCTCGATCATAATCGAAATAAAATTTTACTGTGTACTGTAATGATCTAATACAATATACAGTAAAAACCTTGAAAATACAGTAAATCTACTGTATTACAGTGCATTTATTTTGGCCGTAGTCGAAGATTTCGCCGAAGGTAGTATTTATGGATCAAGGTGGCCGAAGCCTCGAAGATTCAGTCGGACACATATAAGTGAGCTGGCAAGCACACCCTTCCACCAAAACGCAAGAACTGCTTCACATTAAAAATAGGTATGGCGATGGTTCCTCCCCGGTTAAACTTCACTGGTTCAAAATGTATTTGGTCATGTACACTTACAAACGTAGCATCTTCACTTTAAACAACGACTTATTACCTAAAACCTTATTTCTGTTTTGTAGAAATAAAAGCATTTCATATTATCTTAAAGCCTTTGCAAAGTACTTAAAAATTTTCGGACACAAGACAAAGCTGTCACGTTCTGATTATCCGTATGGTTTAATTACTCCAAAATAAGCGCGAAAAATTTCAAGATAAATGTAAATTACAGATCAACAAAGGATGTCATACATGTCGCTACGTAACGAAGTTACGAAAAGGTCGTTAAAATAGAACCATAAATAATCGACTGTGTCAGGAGGAGGCTAATGTTTTTCGAGCATATGTATGTATGTATTTTTTATTGTTTGTCTGTATATCCATTTCTTTGGCACGCGCTTCAGTCCAAACAGCTTGACGGATTCTGACGTATCAATTCAGTTTGGAGAGTGACATAGGCTATATAATTAAAAAATGGCGCCTGAAAATAGAGGAAAAAGGGGGAAGAAGAGATGACTTTTTTACTACTACGACAATATGGGTATCAAATGAAAGCTAGTAAATAGACCAATCTATAAATATACAAATTACTACAAGACGCGTGCCCACTTTGTTGGGCATTAATTTTTTTTTTTTGGTGTGGTTCTTAGTACTAAATATTAGGGTTTACTACCCAACGGAGGATTATGTTTCTATCGCGCATGTATGTACATATGTATCTATTTGCGTACTAATACGAATACCATCTGGTAGAATCTTATGGAGCTAACAGATAATTTTGACTAAACAAATAATTGGCATTACAGTAATATCGCGACTATAAATAAGACTTTCAAGTTGGATCAAACTGCACACAGTGTGCAAATTTGATTGGAATCGGTTTAGTAGTTTAGGAGTTCAGAGCGGACAAACACCGTGGCACGTAATTAATATGAATATAAGCTATCCTATCTTTCAAGTTAGATCAAATTGCACACGATTTATAAATTTGGCTGAAATCGGTTCAGTAGTTCAAGAGTTTATCGCGGACAAAGAACGTGACACGTAATATATATATATTAAGATAATATTTTTTCTTGACTTTTTTGACAAAAACTCATATAAGCGTGAAATTAAATATAAATTATTATGAACAAAAATTTATTTTTAAGCTGTAGGGTTTTTTGTTTTAATGTTTTTAACGATGTTACTATTTTACCAATGAAGTGGGAAACGAGGATACAATCCACCTGGTGGCAAGTTAGAACTGACGCCCAATCAACCCCACGTTACCTCTAAAGCTTATTATTTACCATTTAATTAGTGTTTAAACAAAATATATAGTATATGAGGTAAAATTGAAATCGCAAGGACGCAAAAATGTTAGTTCAATCATTATCAATCATTTTAAAACTTATTTTATTACGAAAAAGTAATAAAATACGTATTTTAAATAGACATACAAATAAAAACAATATATAGTCTCGAAAAAGAGGGGACACCCGGGTTTGAACCGGGGACCTCTCGATCTGCAGTCGAATGCTCTACCACTGAGCTATGTCCCCTACGATGTGTACGGATGAAAATCGTTATACGTAGAATGTATTTCTAAAATGTAAAGATATATATATATAACCTAGTAAACGAGGTTGCAGTTTATCTGGACCTATAGCACGAGTATATTCTACGAGGATAACGTAGAACAAAAATTCTGAAGTCAATCACGATGCGTTACGTTCCTAGAGGACTAAGATCTGAGTCCTCGGGGACTCATAGGGAAGTGAACTAGAAATCTCACCCTTACGCTGAGACTTAACGTATTAAGTCTAGCGTGAATCGTATCACGCTAGAATTAGTTAGCCAGAAATAGGTGTCGCATAAAAACACGGACCGTTTATATATTTATCTACGCATGCAGATGTAAAGCCGGGAAGTTAAAACACGAGAGATGCAGAACCTACTTTAGTTACCTTATTTTACGTTCTCAAATTGGATTTTTGCAAAGTAGTAAGACAAAGTAAAGACATACTTGGCTCAGTTTGTATAGCATTCGCTTATTTCAGCTGCTTTTTAGTTGATTAAAAAAAAACATTCGGTAAAAATTTTTTTAGTGGACTAAGATAGTAATCATAGTCCTCGGGGACTCATAGGGAAGTGAACTGGAAATCTCACCCTTACGCCGAGACTTAATACGATTCACGCTAGAATTAGTTGGTTTAAAAAATAAAATTTGAAAGAACCTTGGACATTTTATTCTTTAATTTACCTCTGCGGTTTATTAAGACTTGTATGTTTTATAAAGTTAGTTTATTAGCCTTTTAGTCTTAAATATAAACTATTTTATTTATATATATATGTATGTTTATATATATATGTATGCAAATGAGCATACAATCCATCTGACGGTAAGTGGCCACTGCCACCCATGGACATCTGCAGTCAACGCCGGTTAAGTTCAGATTCTTACCTGAGGTTAAATACAGATCCGTTGCTGCCCCTAAGGACTAAGTTAGAGCGCCTAGTATAAGTATATCTCGCTTACCATGGCCTTTAGACCAGAACTCTGCAGAAATAGGTGTGGCAGAGGTACTTCCGGAGTCTAACTACAAAGAATACTATCACCTTCATGAAGGTGAATAGAAGAAATAGTAGAAAAGTCATTTTAATGACTTGTATAATTGGAACACCCTTTTCTCTTCTCACTCTCCTCCCGACAACTGCGTCAGAAGGAGGGTAATGTTTTTCGAGCGTATGTATGTATGTTTGTTTGTATGTACGTCCATTTCTTTGGCACGCGCTACAGCCCAAACCACTTGACGGATTGTGACTACTTAATCCTCTAACTTAGTCCTCTAAAGTAAAATCTGTGAACACCCTCAATACAGTATGAATCTAATCTTATCTACGGCAAACAAAGATGCCGTCGATCTGACTGTTAGTGACCAAACCATCATATTAACTGCATGTTAGTTTGCTTCTTAAGAAAAATAAAGGAAAAATCCACACTTTATCGCCATCTGGCAAACCCAGGTAGTATAAAATAAAGTTTCAGTCGTTTGCCGACAATCAATTACTACCGAGACACCGAACTCTTACTCTAACACTCCCAATTGATTTATTATACCCTCAGGAGCCAAAGATTCCAGAAAAATGTATACATAGATTTACAAAAGTATTTCTATTTAGGAACCTGTCTAATTACAAGGGAAAAGCGAATATAGTACTCAGTTTAATAATAATAAGTTTTTACCTATGAAATTCCCCTTTTTCATTAAATAAATGAAGCGTATTTTTTTTCAATATTTTTTATTTCTATTAATCAAAGTAATCACCCATGCAATCAATGCATCTTTGCCAACGCATTGGTAGCTTATTGATGCCCTGCTTGAAGAAATCAGCTGGACGGGAGGTAACAAATTCTTCAAAGGCATTTTTTACAGCTTCTCAAGTATTACATTTTTCCCGACAAAAGTTCTACAGACTTCTACTTTTTTCCAAATTCTGGAAAAAAGTAGAAGTTTGTAGGCGCAAGGTCTGGTGAGTACAACGGATGAAGGAGAACTTCCAATCCTAGCTCTTGTAATTTGGAGACCGTCTGCTGTGCAGTAAGGGGTCGTGAGTTGTCGTGCAGAAGCAGTGGAGCCGAACGACTCACCAAAGCTGCTTGAAGACATGCGAGCTTCTCCATCATTGTGTTCAGTTCTTCACAGTACACATCTGACGTAATGCTCATCCCATTTGGTAAGAAGCTGTGATGAATTACACCCGCGTTAGACCATCAAACAGTGACTACCACTTTTCTAGGGGTAAGTTTTCGTTTAGGGCATTGTTTCGGTACTGAACCAGGGTCCAACCAACTTGCTGAGCGTTTATGATTGTCGAACAGGATCCATTTCTCGTCACAAGATACAATGCCTTTCAGAATTCCTTCATTTGTATGCCTGTGCAAGGCACGTCTCGACGAATACTTCGCGCTGGCGATCATTGAGTTCGTGGGGTACCCATTTGTCAAGCTTTTTTACCTTGTCAATTTGATGCAAATGGACCAATATTGTTTTGATGCTAACGTCGAAAGCTGCTGTTAATTCAGTAGTACATTGAGTATCCTCACCTTCCACAATCGCCTTTAATTTGTCATTGTCGATCAAAGTTTTCGGACGACCACGGGGTTCAATTTTCAGGTCAAAATTTCCAGAACGGAAGCGGGCAAACCAATAACGGGTGGTGCGTTTGTTTGTAGTATTCGCTCCGTAATTTATAGACAATCATATGTCACAATCCGTCAAACTGTTTGGTCTATAGAGCGTACTAAAGGAATGGAACATACATACAATACAAACAAACATACATACATACACACATATATACATATATACGCTCGACAAACATTGCTCTCCTTCTGACGCAGTCGGGTAAAAAGCCAGCCATTAAGACTGCCCACAGAAATTACTACTTAAATACCCAGAGTAAATTCTCGTATATGTATGTACCAGTACATACATATACACAGAAGTGTACAGTATAAATATTATATTACTATTATTACAGACATACAGTAATGACAAATACGCTAACCGTGTCGCGAGTTCAATGTTTTTTTCTGAAAAAATACCCAACGCGCCTAAACAAAGAATGAAAACCCAAAGAATGAAAAGATTTATAAATATCTATTTAGTACATGTCTACTTTCTTATTTATTCGTTTATCGCTTTTCATTGTAAGTGACACAAATACCTTTTTCGGGTTATTAAGTTTGGGATATTAAGGATAAATGATGGTAATTAGGCTCCACGGAAAATATCACGATGCAAGGTCAGCCTTAATATTCATTAGCCTGATGGCTAAAACATTAGACGGCAAATTGCTAATCGATAAAGGGTAAAAAGATATTAATATTATAAATGGACCCCTTTTATTTGTAAATGGGCTACTTGAGGAGTGTTGGCAGTAATCTACTGTGAAATATTGAATTAGTGAAGTGAAGAGCTGGTGCGGTATAGTCTTAGAGATAAACTATTTTTTGTGAATAATCCTGTGGCGACCTCCCGCTACTCATCAACAGATGACGTCACCGTATTCTGAATCACGCTATCGGAGTTTTCTCAACATCGTGCATATATACAAGTTCCGAACAAACTGTCGGAGCACGGCCGCTCCCCAGGCATGATCACCTCGCCTGGCGGGAGATCTCCCTTTGCCAAAATCCTAATAATATGATACATTATAAATTATACCAGTGTAATTCGGCTAGACTCCGCCTAATTCTAGTTATGCAGTTCTTGTATTTTGGTGGATGAAACTCTTAATAGGTAACCATCTTGTTCTTAGCAGTGAGACGCATTTGTGATCAATTTTAGTTAAAATCCTTATTCTACATATACTTGGTTACATAATATATCCAAGAGTAGCTGTAAACATTTACCATGAGATGGTCTCCATGGTTGGGTACTACTACTTTTTTTGTAGTATGGAAGTATCAAACAAGCATGCAGCCCATCTGATGGTAAGTGGCTACTGCCGCCAATGAACATCTGTAATCAACCCTAGGTAAGATCAAAGTCTCACCTAAGGTTAGCGACAGATGCGTTGCTACCCCTGTGGACTAAGATGGAATGCCTCGGAAAAGTATGTCTCCCTTACCACACCCTTCAGACCAGAACACAACAGTGCATAACACTGCTGTTATTAGGCAGTAACAGGTTTGGCGGTGGTGCTTCCAGAGTCGAACCACAAAGAGTTCTAACACCTTCAATTATGTTACAAAAAATCTCGGTAGCTGAATTCGCGGTGACATATCGAATTCCTTAAAAGTCGGAAGTGCAGTTGGCGGCACACTTGAAGGTGAACGAAGGTGAAAAATGAGATGAACTTATTCACGTAGAATTTTATGTAATATAATATAACATTAAATGTACGTATACAGTAGCAGCATTATGAAATAAGGGTAATTAGCATCAGAAGCACGTAACGTAGCGTTCGTCGTAGGCGATCTACGACGTAGCAACCACTAGGATTACGCTATTCTGCTACGAATCTGACTGAATGCACTTCCAAATTAGATATTAATGAAGATAATAAAGCTCATATTCATGGTTAATTTATACTTATGCCGCGCATTACTATATATTAACCATGAATATTTTCATCAATCAAAAGTAAACGACACGGTCGACACGGTCGTTTACGTTTTTTTAAAAAAAAGTCAAAAAGTTAAAAATAAAGTCAATTGTTAAATTGACTTTTTTATCATTTTTTACATTATTTTTAGACGTTTACAATGCCATATTATTTTATTGAGTAAATAGACGCCTAAACAAACTATGGACCTAGAACCGTTAGTAACACTTTGAAGCAAACGGACTGCCTCACCAATTAGCCGAGTACCAAACAATTGTTTGAGAACAAATATTGGACGGGTCTGAATCTATCTTGTGTATATTACCGTGATTATTGTAGGTATCGTACACTATTACATATAGATTAATGAGTTTTTGTGCTTGGATTCTTGCAACGAAACGCCTTATGTCATCCCTTATATGAATAATAAACTTTAATCTGTTACCCCTTTAGGGGTTGATTTCCCAAAGAAGGTGCCCAATTATTCGTACCAGAAACCATAAACTGAAGTAATAATACGATTTTATGTTGAAGTTAGAAGTGTCACACCAAATATTATCCTCTATTTATTCTCTTTATGTGTGGAATATCAATCAATCCTTAAAATGAATTAATTCCAGCTTCAGTAGCTAAGCCTGACAGATTCATCATCCTACGACGATGTGAGTCTGTCAGTCATTCAGGACAAGTTAATTTATAAATAGACAAATAAATCAAAAAGACGTTCTCGTCATGAAGAATTTTAGAAGTTATTTTTGATAATATATAATTGATTGCTTTATTATTTTATATTCTTACTTCAGATTTATTACACATTCACTGTTTCTATGAAATAATCTGAAACAGGTATGTAATATGATTTGAATTTTCGACTGTATCCAATCAAATAGACAGCATATTTTTACTAAGTTACTATTTTTTTCGCGGAACACTAAATATTTTCGCAATTAAAAATAGCTTTATACTCTCCGTGAACTCTACATTTCAGTGAAAATCCCAAATAAAGCACTCCTATCTCAAGTATTAAAAAAAGAGAGAGCCAAGAAAAAAACAGTTATTTTGACATTACGTTGATAAGTTAGTATTATTTCAACATTATTTAAATATAGGCTGCTATCTGGATTTTTACAAGAAAGAACGCAGTTTTTTGGTTACAGTAGACAATTTATAAATCCTGAATTTCTGCGCGACAAACAAAAAGGAATATTTGATTTTGACCATCTGTTCCCTCTTTATGGGTTTAGACTAATATTTATACATTTTATTATTAACCGTAAATTTCAGTTAATGTTAATCATAAATAGTGCTAAGTTTGGTGCGAAAGGATACATTTAGCTTTGTGTGTCCAGATATATTAGGTTGTCCCACGGCAAATGTCCGATTTTCGAAATCTTGACGTATAGTGAAAAAATATAGTGTGACATAGCGACAAAATATTTACCTTCTACATATAAGATTTAGAATTTTTTTATTTAGTAACAGTGTTTGTTTGCTTCCTAAATATGCATGGAGTTTTTATTTTCATTTCGAACGTGACAATGGATACATCCAATTTCCGAGTGATTTTCATTCCTGCATTTAATATTGGTAATTCTACTGCTAAATAACAACCAAGCTTTTGGCGAAGAAAGTTACAATAAGAGGTTGGTTATTGGTTTTCCATTTATTTTCAGGAATTTTGACTTAAGAAAATCTTCCGCAAGGACGGCCTCCAACAGCAACCAAAGTGGAAGATTTAAAGAAGCTGTTTAAAAAATCATTATTAAACAGTCAGTAGACTTACGTTGGAACTCGGTACAAGTCACAAGACCATTTCCAGATATTTAAAATTGATGGAGAAGATTGAAAAACTCAATCCTGGAGTTCAGCGCGAGCTGAACGAACGACAGTAGCTCAATTGTCGCGAGATTTGTGTTTCTCTGCTTGTTCGTCAAAGAAATAAGCCATTTTTTTTCTTACTTAAAGGGACAACCGTCAAACCAACATTTATTTTGGAGAATCTGTTTCATTAATAAACAAGGATTTTTATTTGGATTATATATGAATTTAGGACACCTACTGGAATAATAGGTTATATTTTTTTATTTAACACAAAATATGTATATGTAGCATTTTAAAATCTTGGTGAAATGGGCCGTATTTTGGGCAGACTTACTTTATCAGTTTAGTTAAATTTTTGTTTCAGTATGAGCAGTCAAAGTTGAGTAATAGTAAATTAGAAACACTCGAACTAATGATATTTACTAATTTTTTTCTCAGTATTTTTTTATTTTTGGATCTGCTTTGATATGAAATTAATTGGCGTAGTTACTTCAGATTCCGTAACATTAAAACAATCAATTAATTGAAAATCTCTACTTATATTTCCAAAAAAAATTAGTGTGGAAGGGTAAAACCCTTATAACTTTATAATTTTACCTTTATATTTTTTTGTATGCATGATATAATATTATATAGTCGCTACTTCCCATGGACATCTGTTATGAAATCCAAACATAACAAAAGTTCTCTACAGATGTGTTGCCACTCCAGGGGACTATGTCTAAGTCGTATAAGTATATGTCAGTCGGTATCCACACTCTTACAACTGATCTTTTTCATCCTAGAAACCGGGGTGACAGTGGTACCTCCCCTGTTGAACTGTACTAGTTCTACATCTCAAAGTATAATATGTCAATGTAGGTGGTAGAAATCTTTGTAGTTCAACTCCGGAAGCACCACCGCCACACCTATTTCTGACTAATATTAGCGGTGTTATGCGCTGCTGTGTTCTGGCCTGAAAGGTATGGTAAGGGAGACATACTTTTCCGAGGCATTCCATCTTAGTCCTCAGGAGTAGCAACGCATCTGTGGCTAACCTTAGGTGAGACTTTGATTTTACCTAGTGTTGATTAGAGATGTCCATGGGCAGCAATAGCCACTTACCATTAGGTGGGTTGCATGCTCGTTTGCTATTTCCATACTATAAAAAGGAAAAATATGCGATAAACAAAGTAAGCAAAAACTGTGTCAAACAAACGTGTTGACCTACATTTTTATTTCAAAACTCCCCAAAGATTATACAAACGAACTGACATACTGCAGTTGTTTCAAACATTTCCCATTACTTATACAATGAGAGCCTTAAGTTTTTTAACTGTACTAATCCGTTAAAAGAACGAATGATGCTGAAGTAAGATTATGTTGCGTATCCTTAGGAGTAATACTCACACTCCTTAATTTTAACTATGTAATAATAATATAATTGTTATAGAAGTGTGAAAGTTACTAATTTTTGTGAATAGTAAGTATAAGTATAACGTCATATTAATTAAAATAACACACACGTCTATTTCTGCCTAATAACAGCAGTGTTATGCGCTTTTGTGTTCTGGTCTGAAGGGAGACATACTTTTACGAGGCATTCCATCTTAGTCGTCAGGGTTAGCAACGAGACTTTGACCTAATCTAGGATGGATTTCTTTCAGATATGAGCGCCAGTAACCACTGACCATCAGGTTGGCTGCATGTTCGTTGCTGTCTCAATCTGATAAAAAATAATGCATTAAGAATATTTAAAGTCATGGCGAATAGCACATATGTGTACGAATTTGTCGTGCAGTATTTGTTTTCTCTGCGACGTCATTAGATAGAAACAGATCGGATGAAGTCAGGAAAGTACATAATCGCGATTGTTTCAAATTAGCTTTGTGTAAAGTTACAAATTAGTGTTGCGTTTGACTAGAAAATTGATGAACGCGCAAAGCACTACTAGAGCAAAGTGAATAAATTAAATAGCCGAAATAAATAATGATATTAAGTTGAAAAAATCAAACACAATAAAGATATCACCTCGTTTTAGTTCACGCTCCAAATTTTGAAAACACAAATCAGAAAAAAATAAGCTTAACCAATAAGCGCTCCGACAACATCGAAAAAAATATTTCACAACGTTTTCACTAACAATCTACAACGAAAATGCCAGAAATACGCCTTTTCTTGAGTTCAATAATCAAAGGATAAAAATGGAACCCTATTACTAAGACTGCTGTCCGTCTGTATATCTGTCTGTCACCAGGTTGTATCTCATGAAGTTAGACAGTTGCCGCTCTAACAACAAATACATAAAAATGGAAGAGAATAAATATTTAAGTGGGGCTCCCATACAATTAAAGTGATTTTTTGCTCGATATTAATAACGGCAACGACGCTTGAAATATTCACAGAATATTTACTTATATATGTAATCATTTTAATAATAAATAATAAAAAAAATATTAAAATAAAATAACCACTTATACATACAACAAAAGTAATTTTATTACCGTTTTTTTTTATAGACAATGGTACGGAACCCTTCGTGTGCGAGTCCGACTCGCATTAAGCCTGTTTTATGTTATTGCACAAGTAGTGCATAGACTCCCTTATCCCTACAGACGTTTATTTTGAGTGAGGGCTAACAAATGTATTTCATTACGAACCCCGAAGTGGGATCAGTCTCATTGCCTTAATACTTGTTTCGTGGGTTTACGCTTTTGTTACATTTTCACCCTTAGTTCCAAAACAATGCCTTCAACGAACAATTGTTCTGTTTATACTTTTCTTGGTATTGAATTGACTTTGATTTTAGTTTTATATTAATTTCGGCGACTATTACGTTAGTACCTTTTGTCTAACACTAAACAGCTTGATCAGGGCTTCGTTTAAGAAAAATAACCTTTCTATTATTATAATGATTATGAGAATGTATGTGTGTTACTCTTTCACGCAAAAAATCTGGTCGGATTTCGCTGAAATTTGCAACACAGATAGTTTATGACCTAGATTAACGCACAGAATACTCATTACCGTGATAGATGTAACCGAAGATGGCGGGCCCTTGGGAATAACGTAGGCTAAATTAAATATGTCGGAGACGGACATTAGTTTGGACGGTAAACGAAGCGCAGCAAGAGTTCTGACAGATGGCAGCACGGTCGCGATGACGTCGATCGACACTCAGATAACTTCGTGCTACAATATAATATACAAAGGGTCTAAGTGGGGCGGTTTTCCATTGTACCTCCACTAGTATTTTCTGTATCTCTTTGCTCAATTACCTACGAAAATGCCCACGTAATGTCCGAAAAGGGACCTGATATAATTATTAGGTCCCTTTTCTATAATATATTTGTCGGATCGTCATAATGACGATCCGACAAATATATTACTGTCATACATATATTATGTACTGTCATAAATCCTACACTGTCATAAAACATCCTTAATATTTTATAATTTTTCTTAAAGACGAAAGTTACTTCACTTACAATTAATATCACATTTATTTTCACTACAAAACGATGAAACGCAATTTATTCTTTACATTAAATCAGAAAGTTGGGAAGTTTTATTTTTTGATTTATCTATAAAGTCATATAACGTACCATATATTCAATAAATATTTGTAATTCTAAAAACACGTTATTCACGAAACGCAAAACTTTATTTCTGTAAAATAAATGTAAAATAAATTACTTTCAGTACCGGTTAACTCATAATAAATTATTTCGGTCGTCTAATAACTTAAGAGCCAACATTCCACTGCATTCTAGCGGATTTTTTCATTATTCGTTCACTGTTCAGGCGGTACTGCTTTGGAACGCCCTGCCCGCTGATATCAGGAAAGCACCCAATAAGGTCGTGTTTAAAAAACTTGTGAGAGCACTATCTGAACACTGCTTTTGT
>MOOZ01000099.1:406793-417064 GCA_002930495.1 Cecropterus lyciades | reverse complement strand
GACCCAAGGGCACCTCCTGTGAGGTACGGACCTCGGCTTAGGTCAGTTGCGCTAAAGTGGGGCACTGGCGATGCACGACCGATCACGCGGGGATACCTTGTGACATAAAGTAACATAAACTGTACCCTATTTTGTTAAAAAAATTATTCGGTAAAAATAAAATGGACCGCTAATTTCCCTCCGGTGCAAATCACTAGCGGGTAACAAGTTAAATGTCAATGCCATTTGTTTTCATAAACTTACGCAATGAAAATGATAGAAAAACGTACAGCCACACTTATTAATTATGATATTATTATGACATAAAATATTTAAAAATATTCTTTTAGCAAATTATGTTAGGAAACATCATTTATATTTTGACAAATTAGACAAAAATAAGTTCTTAAAGAAAGTCTATCAATTTGCTTGCTGGATACAATATGTCAGGGCTTAGGATTTGGGCCGTGACCTAATAATGATTTTTTTAAATATATCTTATACTTAAAAACATACTAATCAATTGAGGACTGGTAAAATAAGATGATATTTATAATAATATTTTTGACATCATCGTGTTTTAACTATTCAAATATCCCTGCGAGAAGGATAATATACAGACGGCTTAAGAGGAACACAGATTATTACAAAAATATTACTCCTAACGAAATTTGGATATTTTAAGTTTATTTTTATAAAAATCTCACCCGCAGAGTTAATGACTCTTGAAATAAACACAAAATCCACTTTTCTATTTTAGATTAGGTGAATGGCAGTACTGTATTATCGTAGGTGTAACGTAGGAGTAAAACTATACAATTGTGTATTGCAACGTAAACTTTTATTTAATGCAAAAAAAGGTTTTATATTGAGACTAATTTAATTCATACTTCTACAAACTATGATAAAATGAAGCTACTCTGTCCGAAGTAGTAAAAATACGTCAAAGTCAGTTTACCAAAGAAACATCTGTTGATAAAAACAATATTTGTCATTATTGTCATAAAAATTGCAAATTGTCGGGTGGTCAAAACAGGTTTATTTATTTCTTAATTTGAATACTTGCTTCAAGTTTAACAGTGGATACGATTTTTAGTTTTAAATTCGCTAGTAATGCCTGTAGGACGAAAGCGTTGGAATCTTCATGGTAAGTGGAATATAAAAGTAATAGAACTTTATATTAATAACGAATTATTTAAGTTTTCTACTTTTATTTATATTACACGTAAATTTCTTGATCGTGACTGACATTTAATAATATATTTGTTTTAAAGCGATTTTTATACGTAATTTATTCCGCTAATTTAAAATTTTATAGACCTAAACATTTTTTTGACCTTGTATTATCATATTTATATAATTTCCTTACATTCCCTATATTTATACTTTTTCATCTTGTAATCAAAATAACAAACGTCTAGTCTATATAATACAATGAAATAACTGATCATTCAGGACACCTTTACCCACCTTTGATATACAGGATATTTCTTCATAGTTCACAAATGGAAAAAAATTTAGAGATATCTGTAAACCTAGATAAGATTTGAGTCTTACTTGACTCAGTTTGAGACTGGTGTTATCGGGC
This sequence comes from Cecropterus lyciades, assembly GCA_002930495.1. Taxonomy (NCBI): domain Eukaryota; kingdom Metazoa; phylum Arthropoda; class Insecta; order Lepidoptera; family Hesperiidae; genus Cecropterus; species Cecropterus lyciades. The sequence continues at coordinate 415,497 of MOOZ01000099.1, read as the reverse complement.
AGAAATAAGTGTGATTCCTCCTGTGTCAAACTATAATGAAGGAACTTTGCGAGATGTCATACACGCTTGATATTTATTGTTCACATGTGGTTTAGCAGGAATACCATGAATATGCTTTTATTTTTCAAGTTCAGTGATATGAAAGAGCAATCAGAATTACATAGTACCATATCAGATCATGGTGCTACTAATCTACCCAAAGTTTTAATGAACACTTCCCCTACAGTAAAAGGATGGAAATATTATGTGAAAATTAATCTGGAATCAATTGATTTGACTAAAAATGCAATACAATACAACTGTCTATCTAATATTATACATTATGTACATATCTTAATTATTAATGTACTGAATGAGTCAAAAACAACTTCATCTCATGGGAAGTGTACATTTTTCAGGATGTAGCCTGAGTAATGTAGATGTCAATCTAGAATAGAACATTGTACTATTCTAGATTGACTTTCAGATTTTATTATATATATATATTATTATCCATGTTTATTTACAAGATAAGACAAATAAGACATGCAAGTAGTTGCAAATGTGAAACCCACAAATCAACCTTGGTCATAATAAATTGTAACCACAACACATATTAACTTATTTTATAATAAATTGAATATGTTTTAAAGCTGGCTGTTACATGTGACTTATTGTAGAATTAAAGGAGAATATGCTAGATATGTCACCAAAGTCTACTTCCAAGTTTATTCATCTACAGGTTTCACTATTTGGGTGTAAGTAGTATTAGTTTTAAGATGGAGAAGGTAAGGGGTAAGATGGGAAGGGTAAGGGGAGTTCGGACCCCCCCTCCCCCTCCTTTATATGCGCCCTTGGCCTTTGTATTACCAATATGCACACCATAGTGACTTGGCAACATTTATCTTTAAGCAAATAATATTCTAAAATTTTATGTTGTCAGTAACTACAAAATATTTTTTACATTGAAAGCCATACTTTCTATAAAATATTTTGCTCCAGATGGACCACAAGGATCGCTCCGAAGACTCAGAAACCAGTTGGCAGAAGATGGCTGTGCTGAGTCACAAGTTGTGCTCGCCAAGCAACTGTTAGAAGAAAAATGTGGTATTTTTTTTATAAACATAAACGCTTTCTACACTCATAGCCCAACAGTAGGATTTTCTCCTGTGTCGTGGGTGCCATGGACACATAAAGCCGAATACACAAACACCCAGACCCAGAACAGAAATGTAAACTCATCATTCAGATGTCTGTCTGGTCGGGGATCGAACCCGGAGAATCACTGCATGTTAGTCTGGTATGGTGACCACACCACGCGGGCCGTCGGGTATGATTTATTATTAATTCTCTTTGCCTTGCTTTTGCCTTTTTCTTGATATATGAGAGTGTAATCATTAACTAAATTTCAAATCAGTTAACATCAATTAAATCAAGAGCTGAAAGTTTAGTTAAGTTATGATTAGCTCAGTGATTATAAATCGAATGTCACAGCCCATGATATGGACATGTGTGTCAAATGGAAGGGTTTTCTTAGACAAATATTAATTATGTCTCACTGCTGGGTACCTATACTTCTACAATTAGCAGTCTAAACCACACTGCACCAAACTCCTCCAATGCCGATTCACTGCCTGATATTTATCATAATGATTATAGAAGAAAATTTTATGTATTTTTTATCTTTCATGATAATCATAAAAGAAAATTCCATATGCATTTCAGGGTTCAAAATCCTGAATAAAATTCATTAATAATAGTGTGGTTATTTTGTTATTGAAATAGTAAAGGTAGAACGAACGAAAGTAGATGAAAATCAATAATATCTTTCTGTTGGGAGGCTTAACAGGAATAATTTTGGGAAAACCTGCAGTACACTCTGACATGAGATATTTGATAGTAAAATCGCCTCTAGGTTTTTTTTTACCTGTTATATAGAATCCATAAATAAATTTTAACATACTTTGGTGATGTTTAGTTATATTAATTATTTTTGGGGTTTCATACTCAAAGGGTAAAAACGGGACCCTATTACTAAGACTACGGTGTCCGTCTGTCCATCTGTCTGTCACCAGGCTGTATCTAATGAACCGTGATAGCTAGACGGTTGAAATTTTCACAGATGCTCATGCTAAAAACATGATAAAGTACTAAAAACAGAATAAAATAAACATTTAAGGGTGGCTACAAACGTGATTTTTTTGCTCGATATTAATAACGGTAACAGGTAGCAAGTGTCTACGTGTTACCGTTATTAATACATGATTAAAATAAAATAAATATTTAAGAGGGTCACCCATACAACAAGCATGATTTTCTTGCCGTTTTTTTATAGATTCGTTGTAGTAGTAGGTGTACTCTCCGTGCGCGAGTTCGACTCGCACTTGGCCGGTTTTTTAACACGCTTTTATTAGCTACGTTCGTATCTATGTATCAATGTATCTACGTATGTTTATAACGGGATCTTTGAACGCGAATTTTACCCACTTTGAAACCTCGGATTAAGTTGAAACTTTGTATGCTTAGTAAGGACCGATGATAATACAATATTATAATAATATCTCTTTATACATATACCCCTATATGGGTTAAATGGGGGATGAAAATTTGTACGATAGCTTTGAAATATCATTCCCTAAGGTGGTGAAAAAGGGGTTGCAAGTTTGTTTGAAATCCGTTAATTTTGTTGAAAGCTAAATGTGACTTAGTATTTGGGTTTGTGACCAGAGAAGCTGTTTTCATATATGATGCGCTAAGTCAATTTTCCCTACTAAAAAATTATCATCGATAAGACTAAAAAAGAAAAAATAAATAATAATTAAAAAAAAAACACGCTTTTGTAACTAGCTCAATTAAAAAGTAAAAAATAAATAATAGTTTAAAAGCTTAAAAACATGCCTTTAAAACAAACTGAACTAAAAAATCGAAAATCAGAAGGTTATTATTGTCATTATAAAATATCTTACAAACACACCACGTTTTTTACGATTAAAAGATTTTTTTTCTTATCGCTCTATTTTTTTAACTTATAGAAAATTATTATCCATTTTTTAGTTCAGCTTGTTTCAAAAGCGTCTTTTTTAAGTTTTTTAAACTATTATTTATTTTTTAGTTAATGTCTATATCCATGAGTCATCCAACCGATCTGTAGTAAATCCGTCTTAAACTAAGACGTGTTACATTCAACTCTATTATTTATCGTAGCGCAGCCATAAAATGAAATTTTGAAATGTGGGCGTTAAATTGTTGCACAGTTTCATGTCATCACAAATTATACATATGTTGGCCTTGTACAGCAGCTTGCAGCGTAAACTGAGAAACAATTTAAAGTAATAAATAATTAAATGTTAATTTGATATGGTGTTGAAGTAAGTAGAAACAGAAAATAAGTTTTATTTATTGTACAAAAGTATTAGTGCAAAACGCACGAATACTCCACTGTGCAGATATATTTTAATTGTCTAGGTTAAACCTGTCATTAAATTATCCCAGTATCGATAGTACAGACAGTACAGACACAACATATAAAAGGGACATAATGAGAAATTTTGGTACTTAAATAAACTTGTGCTAAGGAACGTAACATTTGCGTTCGTCTCTTTCTAGCACGAAATCGTCACTTTTTAATTCGCTAGAAGGTAAACTATATATATTTTTTTATTCAATTTGCCGAAACTTTGTGTTCGACCCTTTTCGTTCTATGTGCGATATTTTGCAATTGATATTTTTTTAGATTATCTTTTGATAATTTTATATTCGTCGTATTAGTTTATTATCGATTAGTCAAAAATTTAAAACTACCGTTTCAAGGGTGTTTTTTTTATTAATTATTGAATCAGGAATTTAACAATTTGTTTTCAGAACTTGAAGCAGATAAAATCTCAAATTTCAAACAGGCGCTCGAGTGGCTCATCTGTGCTACGGAACAAGCTCACCCCGAAGCAAGAAGAATGTTAAGAAGGTATTATTGTTTTTTTGTACATATTAAGTGTAATGTTGTTTTTCGTCTTCACACTTCATACTTTAGTCGTTTTATTTTTATTCATATATAATTTATTCGGGTAACATAGAAGAGATATCAACGTTACATCTACCTTTTTTTTCTCGAGGGGGAAACTTTCGACCCGACGCTCTGGGAACGACGGCGGGTTATGTGGGATTTTTACCGCACGAAAACCCCCGGTGGCCGTCCTCAGCGCTGTATGGAGCACTCCGGGTTCTGCTACCGCACGCAACCGGAGTCCTCTAAGTGCGATGGCCCTTTCTAGCTTTTTCCCGGTGAACATTAACGCTCACCGTATATTCAGGTGTTTACGACGGCATGCGACTACAAATGCCGCCATCCTTCTCGGGGTCACTTGGCTGGACGGTTTACTTTAAAGAGAACACCGAGGTCGTAGAGCTAGTGTAGTTTGACCGGGGAGGTACCACCGTCTCACCTATTTCTAGTGTGAAGCAGTTCTTGCGTTTCGCTGGGATGGTGTCGTTGCCGGCTCACTTATATGAAGCGACCATCCTAGTCTTCAGGCGTAGCAACGCATATGTGATTGACTTCAAATAGAACCCCTGTTCCATATGAAGTTTCTTACAGATGTCAATGGGCGGCAGTGGCTATTTCCTATTAAAAACAAATTATATCGACATTAACCTGTCGAGGTCATTTTGATTTGTTTCTATTGGAATAACTCTTTTTGGCCAATGAGGTCTAACGTCAACGTTTAATTTTTTATATAAAAACCTCAACAAAACGCGATGCAAATCCAAAAAGTATCATCAAACATGTCTCATAAAAAGGAAATTTGACACAAATGACATATTACATGATAACGTATCGTCAAAAATATTTCACACATAGATGAAACATACGACAAAACAATAGCAATTTCTTTCTTCGCATCTTCCAATAGAGGATATGAGGTAATGTTGAGTTTTGTTGAGTATTGTTGAATTATTGGCATACTCGGGTGAAAGTAAACAAAAACATGTAAACCGAGCGTAAATACGTTCCATTGTGATACCGTTTGTTATCACGTTACGACGTTAGTTACTTAAGTGTTATTGTTACGATGAACGTGCAGGATTTTGCGGTATGGAGGTCCAAGTGGGATAAAGTGAGGGTTGAGTTGCAGAGGTCTATGTAAGGGTTTTTTATCGTAGGTATTAAACGGTTTGTGGTTGGTTTTAAGCGAGTGGTTTGGTGGGCTCTGCTGTCCGTCATATCTATCATCTATCAGCCTTAAAAGTCTTTTGCTGGACATAGGTATCTACTGTTGAACTTAGGCTTCTCCTAGTGGTGGTTTTTGCCAAAAGTTAGCGTAGGCTTGCAGTCTCTTAAAACCATCTATTAGCGTTGAAAATCTTCTGCTGGACATAGGCCGCATCTGATGGGGATTTTTGCCAATTCTGACCGTGCGTGGTATGTGTTGGTGACCGCAGCAGGTGTTAATGTTACACAGGAAGACTGTGCTGCCCTGAGTCGCCTCTTACGACATGTACGAGAAGAGAGGGTGCTATTCAAGACCGACACTATGCTTATATATTTTATAAAAGGATAGTACTCACTGTATATTACACACTTTAGTGGTATATTTACGGTCCAGATTTCAAACAACTACATTTTCGATTTTAAGTGCGTATTAGGTATTCATTATTATCATCAAAAGTGAAATACAAGCATGTGGAAACCTGTTTTTTCTAGAAAAAAGTTCTGTGGTGTGTCAAGTCTTACTATTTGCACAGAGTTTGAGCGCAGGCACAATAACGAGTTGATAATGACTAACAATTAAATATTTTCGAAGACTTTTCGTAGTAGGTATCGTAAATGCGTATAATATGAGAGTTATACACAGCAAATCAAATCTCTTTATTTGTCTCACATATAGACGGATTGAAATAAATTAAACTATTTGTTTTGGTGTCACGTAGATAATAATAGAAAAGAAAGTAAAACAATTAAAGTCAACTAATTTAAATTAAGGCATGGTAAATTACAAAGATGGCAGAACTCATTGTGGATCGAATCCGGAAGCACAACCACATCTATTTCTCCCGCATATGCGCGCATAACGGCACTGTTATACGCCGCATATGCGTGCATAACGGCACTGTTATACGCCGCATATGCACGCATAACGGCACTGTTATACGCTCTCTTACCACACCCTTCAGACCAGTACATAGCGTTCTGGTAAGGGTGTGGTAAGGGAGAAGTACTTATCCGAGTCGGACCACAAAGTCCTCAGGAGTAGTAAAACATTTGTCGCCAACCTCAGGCAAGACTCTGATCTTATCTTTGTTAAATACAGATGCCCATGGGCGGCTGTGACCACTTACCAGGTGGACTGCATGCTCGATTGCTACTTCAATATTATAAAAAAGTCACAAACAAGCACTTGCAACAACACACACACGAAATTTAACTATTTGTATTGTAACACTAATCTATTTCCCAGGTGTATACGCAGCGGTGTGATAGACGAGGATAGCGCGGCGATAGTGCGGGCAAAGTCGTGTCTTGCTGCCAGTCGACAAGAGACCGTCGCTAGGAAGGCTGCTAGGGATCTATTTGCGAGGTACTTTATCGATACTAATATATAAAAATGAGATGGTTTGTTTGCCAGGTGGTAGAAACAGTGTAGTTCGACTGGGGTGGTACCAGCGCACCTATTTCTAGCGTGAAGCAGTTCTTGTGTTTCGGTGGAAGGGTGTGGTTGCCGGCTCACTTATAAATGAGGCGAACATCTTAGTCCTCGGGAGTAGCAACGCTCCTGTGATGGACTTCAGATAGAACCCCTGTTCTATATGAAGTTGCTTACAGATGTCCATGGGCGGCAGCTACCACTTACCATCAGGTGGATTGCGTGCTCGTTTGCTACTTCAGACTGATTAAAAAAAAAACTTACTCACGCAAGATCCACTGGTCCGATTTACATGATTTTTTCCGGGGATGTAGCTTATTAACTGGTCAACTTATAGGCTTTTGATTTCATTATTTTGCAGTATTTAAAGATGGTTACTATTTAAGTGACGTCAAGACACCCATATGGTGTGCAGCATGGGTACTCAGCTAGTATAGCATATTTGACATTCAACCTATGTTGTCCCACTGTTGGGCAAATGCCTTCTTCAAATACCTCCACTGCTCTCTATTCTATATTTCATATAGATAATTTTAGTGAGTCAGAAAGGTCGAAAGTTTTTCTAATAAATTAATAACAATTAATTTTTGTTTACAGTCTATCGAACGGCGAGCAATACATAACGACGGCTCAACTCGAGCGTCGTATCCGTGAAATATGCGCAACGACGCTTAAAAAGACACCAGAAGATGATGCTCTGGATGATGAGTCACCAGGTAAGATCGTTACCACGAAATACACGGATACAATATATTTTTAGGTGGTAAAATGGTGCTGGTAGGTGGTATAATGATGAAGGGAAGGACGGCGGTATGTGTGGTCGCATACCGTCGTATAAACTAAACAGTGCGGTGTGCCCAGCCGCTCACAGCCCGATGGGCCAACGCGCTCAGAGGACTCCGGTTGTGTTCCTTTGGAGATCCCGGAGTCCTCTTCGCAGCGCCGAGGACAGCCACCGGGGGATTTTAGTGCGGTAAAAATCCTACAAAACCCAGCGTCGCTCCCACGGCGTTGGGTACCTTTTGAAGGTTTGTCCCTCGAGAACAAAAAAAAGGTGGTACAATAATGGTGGTAGGTGGTAGAATGTCTTGCTAGGTTATGACCGGCACATCTATGTTTATCGTGCAGATGTCCATGGACGGCAGTAGCTATGTACCATCAGGTAAGTAGTCCACCTGACCTTACCAGTGGACTGTATGCTTCTTTACTAATCTACTTAAAAAAAAAGTTTTTTTTTTTATTATGGTTAGGTGAAGGTGCATGATGATGTGCGTCTGTTTATATTTATATTCTTTTTATTTCTAGAAGAGGCAAGAGCATTAGACGGCGAACAAGCCTTAGAGCCGTCGTTACAAGCCGGCGACCACGTTCACGGCAACGGTACTGTGCGAACAGCTCACACTAGCGATGACGGTAAGTGTAGAAAAGTTATCTCAAGAATAGTAATCATTGTAAAAATATAAAAACAAAAAACCCAACTGCTTAAAACGATTATTTTGTTCATAATAATATATTTATATCAGAATTTAACGCCTTATATGAGTTTTCGCCAAAATAGTGAAGTAAAAGTATTATAATATATACATGTTTAGAATGGTCTATTTACTAGCTTTCATTTGATATCCATATTGTCGTAATAATAAAAATATGTCGTCGTCGTCCCCCATTTTCCCCTATTTGCAGGCGCCATTTTCATTAAAAACATATAGTCACTCTGCAAACTGAGACGATTCTAATGACATGTTTTACGTCATAAACCATTCTAATGACATGTTTTACGTCATAAACCATTCTAATGACATGTTTTACGTCATAAATCGATAAGCCGTTTGGGCTGTAGCGCGTGCCAAAGAAATGGACATACATACAAGCAAACATACATATGGATGTTGTGTTGTGGTCTGAAGGGTGTGGTAAGGGAGACATACTTTTCCAAGGCATTCCATCTTAGTCCTCAGGGGTAGCAACGCATATGTGGCTAACCTTAGGTGAGACTTTGATCTTACTTAGGGTTGATTACAGATGTCAGATTACACTTACCATCGGATGGGCTGTATGCTCGTTTGCTACTTCCATATTAAAAAAAA
>MOOZ01000099.1:383716-396440 GCA_002930495.1 Cecropterus lyciades | reverse complement strand
GCCTCTGTTCCAAAGACCCGCCGGCCATCAATTGGTAGATTAGGCAAGCTTCCGGCCCTGAAGATTAATTTGATTATTATTAGAAAATAATAAACAGAAATAAAAAAAATAAAGTGAAAATTTTGAAAAGTATTAGAAAAAAATAGAAGTATATAAATTTAAAAGTATGGAATAAATAATTTCTGAAACTTAAAGCCGTAAAGAAAATATTAAATAGGAATAACAAAAAAAAATAATAAAACTATTTTAGCCTAAGATCTCTTGTATCGTCATAAAGAATAACTACTATATCTAAATCTAAGACGCGGATAAATTGCCTCTGAAATTTATCGTCGAAAACCAAAAAAGTTTTCGACGATAATTTGTTTTATTTTTTCTCTATTTAGCGTTTATAAGGGGTGATGGGGGATCGAACACCCTCTAAGCCCAGACAGCAAAATCCCAAACGTGAGGACTCGACTTTTCACTGGACACGTTACGAAGTCTTGACTCCGGCTTTCCCCCTTAGAATGGACCACCCATTTATATGCCCATGGCGACCATCTTAGACTTCAGTTAGAACCTCTTCATGTAAGTTGCTCACAGATGTTCACGGCAGTATTTATTTACTACCTTATTATACATTTGCAACACCAGAGGAGTCCCAATGCATCGCCGGCTTTGAAGGAGAGCTCTTTTCGCACCTTTTTTGAAGAACCCCATGTCATAGCGCTCTGGGAATACCTCAGAAGGAAGTTCATTCGACATGTTGCACGTCCGTGGCAACGAAGAGAAAGAACGAACGAACGAAACGAACATGCAAACCGAACCGTGGAGGACCGCCACTAGTTCAGTTGGTGTGGATGGAATTTCATCCTTCGGCGAGTGGTGCGGTGGAGAAAAGGCGACCATAGTATAGGCTTTAATAATAATAACAAACCATACACTTTCATCATTATTAATTATGTAATATGTTAGAAACTTACTATGTTTGTAGCTTACTATGCCAGAAATAATCTCATACCTCCCAAACTGTATCCGTACAAGGGCAGGATATTGTCATGTCGGTATTGATTCAGACACAGCTCACTGATGAGCTCCAAGTTCTTGCCATCGTTATCGCGTAACAACTTTTTCACAGCCACCGGCAGTAACTTCCATTCACCTGGAATTTATGAAATAAAAAAAAATATTTTACCTACATATCGAAAACAGAGCGAATAAACTGTGAACTATTTTTAATTTAATTCCATTAATCTAGATTGAACTATAATAATAATCATTAATTATGTTTACTCATTAAAAAATAATAATCATTGTCTTAATGATGATAATTTTAATTATTATTTTTTCTTTCATTCTTCATTCTTTTATATTTTCTCTATTACAGATTCAAGACACATATTTACAGATTCAATTTGACTTCTAAGACAAAACAGTTTAGAATCAATTTGTTTTCGTTTAATGCCTTAACAAATGACTATTTTATACATTATAGATTATTTTATACATACATGCATACCTTTGTAAACCTGTCCAAAACCGCCTTTGCCCAGCAGATTGCTTTCACTCCAGTTATTAGTGGCTTCACGAAGTTCTTCATACCTCAACATGGGAATAGCTGATGCGTGCTGAAGTAGTTCTTTATTCATACTGTCAGATCGACTGTTTCCTGACGACGAATTCTATAAATAACACAAAGAATTCTAACATTTATAAAAAAAAGCAAATATATTTCATTCAAAGAAGATCCTTTACTAGAACTTTTGTTTGAGTATTCTTAAGAAGTTTGTGTTTAGTAGAGTCGGTAAAATAATCCAACGTCTCGAAAACTCGACAAAATATGTTAAATATGAATATAATTCAATGAATGATTTGTTAAAGTACGTTTTATATCACCTCGGATGAGTGTGTCCCCTGCTACAATACTGATACTAAAAGAGTCATTACTTCCTAAAGTGCTCGATAGATGTCGCTGTGCCTAAAACTGAATCACGCCAATGAAATTTTTGATCTGCTCTACATATACCCACGAATGAGAATGCGAAGTTGACGTTTTTTCTTTAGAAACAAGATTTATCTTGATAGGGCATTGGTCGGCCAATAGTCTGGCCAAAGCCTACGGAATTGAATTTGAATATTGTATTTAAGTAGATAGTGATGCCAGATGCATTGAATGTAATTACAATAGATTTACTGTATTTTCAACATTTTACTGTACTGTAATGGTTCATTACAGTATACAGTAGAGTAGAAAAATACTTCGAAATTTAATCGAGGAATGACTTTTTTTCGCACATTTTTATTTTATTTATTTATTTTATTTATTATTAATGTTTCATTAATAATCCCTTCAAACCAAAAAAGCAGTTCTTAAGAGTGTTGTTATTAGACAGTAATAGGTGTGGCGGTAGTGACATTCGGAATCAAACCACAAAGGGTTCTACTACCTTCAGACTAGGTACCTATTGTAAACTACAGCATTTTGGTACTTCAATCCCTACTACCCAAATCCTTAATTTCCCTAATAATATTATAAATGCCAATGTAAGTTTGTTACGCTTTCACGCCAAAAATACTCAACCGATTATCATGAAACGTTGTACACATATTCTAAGAGGTATTAGACAAAACATAGGATACTTTTTATAAAAAAAAAATATTAGACAAAACATAGGATACTTTTTATAAAAAAAAAATATTAAACAAAGTTATTTTTGGTACAAATAATTGTTCGTTAAAAAAAAATCTAGCAACTTCAAAGCCTTCAAATTAACATCTTATTGAGTATAGCTATACTCAATAAGATAAGTCTATTTGTTTTCGTTTGTAAAATACATAAATACAAAACAGCTGAAGCTCAGCTGTTTTGTATTTATGTATATTTTCATTTCATGTTGTTTTGTTTTCTTTTCTATTTCAATTTATGAGGTTAGGTGTAAGTTTTTTTAGTTCTTACCCGCTGCTTTAAATTTTTACTATGTTTTTCTTTAACCCTTTAACCGCTTATTTCGCATTTATCGGACAATATTTTCAGATCCATCTCGCCAAAGACGTATATTTACAACCAAATACCGCAGCTCGTTTAATGTTTATTATTATTATTATTTAAATTTGTCCTATAAATGCGACGTTAACGGTTAAAATGCATTGGAAGCGTAAATCTTGTCTGTCCAGAAGTTCGTCAAGATGAGAAGATATCGAAAGTGATATTTAAAAATATTGATAATGAATCTTTGAAATTTATTCAAGGGCTTCAACGCGAACGACGCCGCGGGTAAAAGCTAGTCTCATTTAAAATGCCATTGTAGATGTATGTCCAAGAGTTCAAATACCTTTATTATTATTATTTATCCTTAACACACATGTTTTTGTTATAGATGTCTATACTAATACGTATTTCCCGCTTGAAGTCCGAGGTAACAATTAGTAATGAATTTCCAGGTATTACCTCTACACCGAACGCATATAAATAAGGTAAACAACAATGAAAGACCGATGAATACTCAAGTATACGTGTGCATTTATAATTAACTGGTAACTATGTAATCATAAGGTCTGTAAGGCTGCACTCGGGATGTATGAGGGGGGCTAAGTTATGACGTTTGTCAAATCGAGTAATCAAAAATAAATTCTTATTTCATTTCCATGCTTACATTACTTAATCATTGGTGAAAATGATTTAACATAGTGTTTTCTATATAGAGGTATGTGAGCTAAGTATTGGAGCTCTGGATGCTAAAATTCCTACAATATGCGACTGATGTAACCGTATCACCTTCATAGCAAATCCTACTTGACTAGCCCTGGTTGTTATAGGCAAATAGCTTAGTAGCTAACCTTTAAACTCGGACATCTTGGTACCCTGATAAAATTAATATTCAATTATTATTGATATTGTTAACTTGTTTGCAACTTAATTTCATTCCCGTCATTAGGTGTAACATTAGTAAACGCTTTCTACACTCATTCTCCTGTGTCGTGGATGAACACATAAAGACGCATACACAAACACCCAGACCCAGAACAGAAATCTAAACTCATCATTCAGATGTCTGTCTGGCCGGGGATCGAACCCGGGACCCACTGCGTGTCAGACCGGTATGATGACCGCTCCACCACGTGGGTCGTCAAATTAGTAGCCATAGAATTATTTATAATACTAATTATATATATTATTACTTTCAATTTTAAATTTCTTTTCTCCCTTTTACAGGGTAATAATCGCTATGTATGGGTAATAGCGGGATTTCACATTATTAAACTTACTTAAACCTACCGTGCTATGCATGCGCAGTCAGTCTGATTCCTATGGTTAGTTCACAATAAAAAATCTATAAAAACATGTATCTATAGCATAGAGTCTATGCAAATGCAATTTAGGTAAAATTATCAAGGCCTTCAACTTTATAATCGACTTTTGCAACAACTATTATTTACTGGAACTTTTGCAAATTTGTAGATCCAGTGTAGTTTGACCGGGGAAGTACCACCGCCACACTTATTTCTAGCGTGTGGCAGTTCTTGCGTTTCGTTGGAAGGGTGTGTTGGCCGGCTCACTTATATATAAGGTGACGATCTAGTCCTCGGTTAGTAGCAACGCATCATCGACTTCAGATAGAACCTCTGTCCTATATTAAGTTCATTACGATGAGGTGTCCATGGGCGGCAGTGGCTACATACCATCAGGTGGACTGTCACCTGATGGTAAGTGACCACTTATGCTAGTTGCGCTCGTTTCCTACTTAAATGTGATAAGAATCTATATTTTTATACATAAACATGGTAAATAAAATAAAAATATACCAATGTGGAGTCTCCATTTGTGTCTGTCGTTTTGAAATTGTTCGCGCGACTTGACGTGGCCAAGGGAATTCCCTGAAAACATAAGACCATGTCCATTACGGAAATGAATATTCATCTGTGTATACTAGAGATGTGCTGGATCGTTAAATTAATAGATCCGCGGATACGGATACGAATACGGATCATTGGTGTTTAGATCCGCGGATACGGGTCTCAATCTCAATCTTCTTACAAATTTGCTTACTTTATGCCCGTGTCCTTGTAGCAACAGTTGCTTTATTGACATGTTTCTGCCCATGCCCTTAGAACATACTTTATGTTTCCTTAAAACAATCACTGTTTACGTTTTCCCCTCTCGTTGCAACGTACACTGTCATTATATGTACTAACATATAATGTTAAGATAATTGATTTTTGCAATAAATATGTAATATTTAGAATGTGTATATAATGAATTTATAATGAATATGAATTTAGTAATGGGTATAAAAGATCCGTTTGAGATCCTCCGACAAAGTAACGGATGCGGATCTTTCTCATGTCTGAAATACCCGCGGATACAAATCTTGGGCACATCACTAGTATATATAATGTACAGTATCTATTTGTATGTATTCAAAGTGCTAGTAGTATGTTGACCTATATATGATTTTAGGCTAATATTATCGCAGAATTGATACATTTTAATATGTTACGGTTACTCACGATATGCGGTTTTGAATTTCTTTTTGCCGATATTTCGACCCAGTTACATGGATCGTGGTCACGGCGAAACTAGTTTCGCCTACTTTTGATGATTATTGTAAGTAGGTAGGTATTATGGGATATTTGTATAGTGAGCTTGTTTATATTTTACATAACGGAAATGAATATTCATCTGAATTATATAGTGTTATCAATTTGTATGTATTTAAAGAGTTAGTCCTATGTTGACCTACTTTTATCTATTATTGTAGGTAAGTAGGTATTATAGTATATTTTTATGGTGAGTTTATTTATTTTAATTTATCTAAAAGCAATTATAGTTATTGTGTAATGCATTTATTAACTGCATTATGCAATTATACAATTCTGGCAAAACCCAGATTTTCGGTAGCCAGACCAGCCGAACGTAGACTCAACAAATAATGGAAGTAAAACAAGACGCCATAAGGTTAGACTTAAAAAAAATGATGAAATAATCAAATCAACAACATTAGTAATAAAAAATAAGTTATTATTTATTATCTACTCACGAATGGAGATAAGCAACAACATATATACTTATGTATATAAGCTATTATCATGTGTATTGTTTATTTACGTTATAATAATATAAAAACCTTTTCCATCAATTTCACCGCGAGTGGCAGTGATGAAGAACTCACTGTCATCACTTTTTGTATCTTGTGCTTTGCCTGAGTTACTGAAAGAGAATAAGCCAATCATCAGGTTTAAAGTCTATTGCTTGAACGACCAACAAACGGAAAATGTTTGATTTTAGACTAATATTTTCGCAGAATTGAACATTTTAATATGTTACGGATACTCACAATATGTGGTTTTTGAATTTTTTTTTGTAGATATTGTCACCTAGTTATGTTTGCAAGTTGGTGAGTAAATTGATATTGTATCAATAGGCAAAAAACTAGACATTGGATTTTTAAAATATTTTGCTAAGTATCAGTTCATTTTGGAAAAAGGGGTTTCTTGCCCAAAAATAGTTTTGCAATCTCTGGGTATTGTTTTTTTTTAAATAAACGCTTTTTACACTCATAGCCCCACAGTAGGATTTTCCCCTGTGTCGTGGGTGCCACGGACACACAAAGACGAATACACAAACACCCAGACCCAGAACAGAAATTTAAACTCATCATTGAGATGTTTGTCTAGCTGGGGATCGAACCCAGGACCCACTGTGTGTCAGACCGGTATGATGACCTCTCCGCCACGCGGGTCGTTGAAGGTCTTTTATACCTTCTTATACGACGACCCGCGTGGCAGAGAGTTGCCAAAATTAAATAGTTACCGAGCAGTTTAATCATAATTTTGGCAGTTGTGTTAAACAATTGATCAAGAAATGTAGCCAACAGGCAATTATCGTTATTGTCCAATGCTGGGCATAACATTTGCCTACAATTTTGTATCTTAAGAACATATAAATAAAATCCAAAAAGTAAAAAATAAAGAATCGTCAATGGAACATTTAACGTAACAATTATGGAAAAGCATTACACAGAATCTCTTAGTCATACAGGTCAGTTATTGAGGAAAAAGCATATCAATATTTACACTTACATTCATGGATATCATTCGATCTCTCTTTAACCCCATTGATGTTGTCCTGCTTGTTCAGTAGCCTGTGGAATCTGCTATCAACCATGGGTGCTAGACACCGTAGAGCTGGTATGTGGTTCATCCGATGGAAGAGGATGAACAGTTCTTCAACTCGGTGATTCAATTGACCCCATCGTATGAATAGCTGGCTTGTCGGTGACTCAGATTGTCTGCGGGCTACTTGTTCTATTTCCTAGAATAAAAGTCAGGAATAACCTATGTAATTGATGTAGTGTTTATAGTTAGTCTCAGTTGGGGTAATAAAAATGTAATTACCAATTTTTTTATAATAGAGTAGCAAATGAGGTTGCTGTCGATCTGATAGTAAGTGGTCACTGCCACCCATGGACACCTTCAATGAACCCCAGATAAGATCAGTCCTATCTGAGGTTGACCATAGATATGTTACTACCCCCTGAGGGCTAAGTTGGAATGCCTTGGATATGTATCCTTTATCACACTCTTCAGACCAGAGCACAGCAACAGTTAATACTATCATATTAGACAGAAATAGGTGTGGCAGTGGTGGTTCCAGAGAATTCTACCACCTGATTACATTTTTATCAAAATCATTATTCATTAGCCGGAGTCAGATAAATTTCAGAAACAGGTAGACTTTTCTCTGACCACCATTTTTGGACACACCTACCACTTAACAATGTTTTGACTACACACACAGACAGATGGTGAATTTATCATAAATGAGTTCTAGCCCAATGTTGATAGACTTAAATTTGCTTTCATAATCCTATTAAGCCATAACAATTATATACACCGTAATTTGAGATATTATAAATGACTATAGTTTTAGGTACATTTATAAATGCTATCCAGAACCTAATCTTTTAATTATACACATGTTTGGTATCATTAAACTTATATCAGTGTCAATAACTGGAAATTTGCTGGAAATAGTGTATTATAAAGTTTTTCCTTATCACTATGAGCTTGTACATAATAAATGGTCCCTGCATTTGCTATTAGAATGGAAGAATGCTTAAATAGATGTTTGTAATATCACAAGGAAACTCGCTTAAAGACATAGACATAGAAATCATCCAAAGGAAGTTGAATTCCGTAAAATCAAAGATAATATAATATAAACAGACAAGATACACGAAACAGGAAAAAAAACACACTTCGAAAAGTTCGTAGGAACGTCTTTACAAAATCACAGACTATCACATTTTTATTTATGTGCTTAAAACTAAAAATGTATAATATATTCTTATTACTTTTTGTGTCATAAAACTAGTAAGTACAATAACACGTAAATGACGTAAACACATAATAATCGTGCGGCGATGAGCAAGATACAGTAATTTATCTTAAAGTTATGGTGCTGGGGAAATCCAGCGCGCCGAAAAACACGGCCAATGTATAAACATATAAGTACTTACGTTGACATCAAATGGTGAATACTTCATGTGAACGCCGGCCAGCTCTTTCCAATCATCGTCATTATCCAGCAGTCTACACAATTCCTTGTTAATATCGTACGGCAGTTCATAAATGTACATTTTGTTTTGATGAGGAAAATTTACACCACACCATTCAAAGTTTCATTGCGAACTGACGTGACGTGACTGACAGACTGACATTTGTTACTTGGCTGATTTTGGATATAGAGGCATATGACATAATGTCGTAAACTTTTTTAAAAAATTGTTTTTAAGTTCTTAGCTTCTTGCTTTTTATCCCAGTTTTTCATTTTATTTTGTTACACTTATTTTATTTGTGTTGTGTTTGATTGTGGAACTGGGATCATTAGGATCATATTTTATCATTATTCTTATTTTAATAATTACTCAAACCTGTCCCATAAATCTATGTAATTTTGCTTGTAAAAATAATAATTAATACATGGTTGTGTAAAGTCTCACAGTGAGAGTAGAATAAGAGTAGCGCTATTCTTGTGCTTGTGTACAGCCATTATTCGTAGAACAAGAGATCAGGCTTTATTAGTATTTACATAATTAGATTGGTAGAAATAAAACGACTTGGTAATATTTTTTATAAAGTAAAATAGGATTCAAATTTTTAATCGATATAATTATATGAATGTGTACTTAATTCATTAAAACGACATTTCTTTGAACTCCGTCTTATTGTCTTGTTGTAAAGTTCTAGTGGCAATAAGCCTTTTATACCAGAATGCTGAATGTCTAGGTTTTCTTGTTCTAAACTCATCCTCGTAATCAACTTCGAAGAGCCCGAATTTTACTCTGAAAATTAATAAAATTAAAATTAATTACAATATTAAAGTTTTATAATAATTTAATTTAATAAATATTAAAATAATTAAATTTAATTGTAAATATTTATTTTAATAGTTCGCGGTCAGCGTTTTCCAAATGGTGAGTAGCGCTCGCGACCTCTATTTTTCAATAAGAACATTATTCTTATTGAAATTTATGTGAAGGTGTTATTTTTTATTAATTTACATGCAATAGAAAAGGCTAAAGTTCTTTTTGTGAGCTAACCGGGAGTTTGAAAATAACCGGACCACGATACAAGAAAGCTTAATAATTAAAACTTTACGATAATAAAAAAAACTCTTTGTAACTAGCTGAATTAAACAGTCGAAAACAATTTTCTACATATTAAAAAAATAGCATAATAAGTAAAACATAATTTTATCGTGGGGTGCTAGAAGTTAATTATTGTAAATATTTGATTGAAACATACGGCAACAGTTAATCATCTAATTTAATAACTCATGTATTTCAAACAACATCCGAAGGTGGTAGAACTTTGTGGTTCGACTCCGGAAGCACCACCGCCACACCTATTTCTGTATCATAACAGCAGTGTTATGCGATATTGGGTTCTGGTCTGAAGGGTGTGGTAAGGGAGACATACTTTCCGGGGAATTCCATCTCAGTCCTCAGGGGTAGCAACGCATCTGTGGCTAACCTTAGGCGAGACTTTGATCTTATCTAAGGTTGCTTACAGATGTCCATGGGCGGCAGTAGCCACTTACCACCAGGTGGACTGCATGCTCGTTTGCTACTCCCAAACTATATGAAAAAAAAACAAACCTTCCTCCCAATGCCCATTCAAAGTTATCCATCAAACTCCATGCGGCGTAAGAGATGACGTTACATTTGTCTATTTCCACTGCATCTAGTATTGCATCCAGGTACTTATGGTGGTAAATAATCCTTTTCTCATCTTCCAGTCCTCCATAAGTTGCGTATCCATTTTCTGTTATCATAACGGGAAGATTGTTGCACGTCTCCTTCACCCAATTCAGGGCTTTACGGATACCTTGTGGCACCATCTGTAATTAAATATTCATTTATTCAAAGTACGCCCCACACTAGGATTTTATCTTGTGTCGTGGAAACCGTGGACACACACAAGACGAATACACAAACACCTAGACATACAGAATAGGATCTAACGTTTAGATCTTATTCTGTCTGTCTGGGCTTAGATGGAGGTCTGTATGAGTTTAGATTCTAAACTCATCATTCAGATGTCTAACTGGTCGGAGATCAAACCCTGTCTGGTGGTCATTCCAACACGCGGTGCTTCAAACATTAATTTGAAGATAGGTGTATAGAACCGTATTTATTTGGAATCAGGATAGGTCGAATGGTGAAGTATCACTGTAACGGTTATTTCTGTGATAAAGCAGTCCTATATTTTGGTTGAAGAGTATTGATATCAGCTCACTTTAATATGCGGTGACCAGTCCTCAGAAGTGACAACGAATTTGTGATCTCCTCCAAGTAAACCCCAGTCCTAAATGGCAGCTGACTTAATAAGTACCTTTTTTTGTTTTGTACTCGAGGGGGAACCCTTCAAAAGCTACCCAACGCCATGGGAGCTGCGCCGGGTTATGTGGGATTTTTACCGCAATAAAACTCCCCCGGTGGCCGTCCTCGACGCTGCGGAGAGGACTCCGGGATCTCCAAAGAAAAAGGTTACGAGGTGATGCTTCCGGAGTCGAACCACACAGAGTCTTACCGCCACGTATGCCATGGACATAAAACATTCTTTAACCTAAGTTATTTTTAATAAATCTGCGATCACTTAGTAGATACTATATTTGAAGTATGATTGAAAACTTACAGTTACATGAATGGCTGCGCTTTTTTCGTAATCCAAATAAGAAAAATATGCTCCGATATCATCGTCGTATGATGGCACAGGAAACATTCCTTTTTCGAATTTGTCTCTGGAGTAGAATTTTGAAGAATAATGGTTAAAGCCGAAGAAGTCGCTGGTACCTACGAAAATTAAATTCTTAAATATGTAAAAGTCGAAATAAACAATATTTATTTTATTTCACGATTTTTCATTACTGATGTTCTAAAATTTACTGTAAGTATTTAAATATGATATACTTGCATAAAAGTTACATTGCAGCGCATTTCTGTTTCAATTTCTTTTATGATCTATCAACTGGATCGATTTTACTAAAACTACCAGGTGGTAGACCCATAGTAGTTCGACCGGTATTTACATTGTACGTACCACCTGTACCTGTACCACCTGTTTATAGCGTGAAGCAGTTCCCGCGTTCAGGTGGAAGGGTGTGGTTGCTGGCTCACTTTTATGCGAGGCGACCATCTTAGTCCTCGGGAGTAGCAACGCATCTATGATTGACTCCAGATCGAACTCCTTTTTATATGAAGTTGATTACACATGTCTATGGGTGGCAGTGACCACTTACCGTCAGGTGGACTGTTCGTTTGCTCCAATCATAAAAAAATACTATTTTTTCATGAGATCAAAAGCAAAATTACCTTTAACATATTCAATATCTTCCGGTGTAAACTCAGGTAACCTGCTTCTGAAAAATCCTTGAGCTGCACTCTTTTCTCCAACGATGCGCACAACGCTGTCTGGAAATCCTCCTTTTGTTGAAAAAATGGGATGAGTGTAGAGACCAGCTTCGAAATCCATGGCATCTTTACCCGCTTGCACATCAGATGGAGAGTCAGTTATACCTTCCCGATAGTCTAGCGCTATAGTAATTCCGCAAATACCTGAAAGTTCACGAAAATCATTGGAGGTCTTAATCAGCAAGTACTTCGGTGAATCGAAAAGTATGTCTTACACCTGATATCTACTCTAGTTTGATAGTTTTTTAAGGACACATCATCGGCGTTTCCTCTTTAATTTTAAGTTATATTATACTAGTAAATTCTAGCATCTCTGCCCACTTCGGTAACGTTTACTATGTTAATAAAATATCTGTGCGCCAAATTTCAGCGAAATCCGACCAGTAGTTTTGCGTGTAAGAGTAACAAACAGACATAAATCCTCACAAACTTTCGCTATTATAGGATAGTAAAATCGATGCTAATATTACTATTAGGAGGTAATAATAGCATCGATTAAGGTATTGAAGGTGGTAGAATTCTTTGTGGTTCGACTCCGGAAGCACCACCGTCACACCTATTTCTGCCTGATAGCAGCGGTGTTGTGTGCTGTTGTGTTCTGATCTGAAAGGTGTGGTAAGGGAGATATACTTTACCGAGGCATTCCATCTTAGTCCTTAGGGGTAGCAATGCATCTGTGGATAACCATAGGTAAGATTTGATCTTACCTAGGGTTGATTACAGATGTCCATGGGCGGCAGCAGCCACTTACCATCAGGTGGGCTGCA
>MOOZ01000099.1:284719-305633 GCA_002930495.1 Cecropterus lyciades | reverse complement strand
AAAAACTTCAACGAAATATTAAAGTGAGTACACAAGAGTGTCTAGCTGGCTGGTTGTTCGCTTACATACCCCTGAAGACTAAGTTAAAACGTGTATACTCACGAGGTAAGCCTCTCGATGACGTTGGGTATCTTATGCACCAAGTTACGGGTGTTGCTCGTTTGCTTCAGTACATTGTTGACGCTGCACTTGATGTCCAGGACTTGAGGGTCGGGTATGTCGTCCGTTGTCACTATGTACGGGCCGATGGGGCAAAATGTGTCCATTGCCTGGTAAAATTTAAGTTATTAATGATTTTGTTTGTGGCTGTTTTAATAAACTATTATACATACATATAGTGGTAGAACCAGTATAGCTCGACCGGTGAGATACTACAGCCACACCTATTTCTAGCGTGAAGCAATCCTTGCGTTTTACTGGAAGGGTGTGGTTGCAGGCACACTTACATTTTTTTATAGTATGACTTCCATACTATAGCAAACGAGCATGCAGCCCACCTGATAGTAAGTGGCTACTGCCGCCCACCAGATGCGTTGCTACCCTGAGGACTAAAATGGAATGCCTCGTAAAAGTATTTCTCGCTTACCACACCCTTCAGAGCAGAATACAGCAGCGCATAACACTGCTGCTATTAGGTAGAAATAGGTGCGGCGGAGGTGCTTCCGGTGACGAACCACAAAGAGTTCTACCACCTTCTAAAGACTATGAGGCGACCATCTTAGTTCTCGGGAGTAGCGACGCATCCTTACATCCGGAGTAGCTTACAGATGCCCCCATGGGCGGCAGTAACCACTCATCATCAGGTTGACTACATGCTCGTTTGCTTTTCAATCTAATAATAATACATATAAACTTTTCTTAACTCAACAGTCAACAGTAATACACCACAATTTCACTGTTATAGAAATCACTGTTATAATATGCGTGTCAAATAATAACAAGTCTAATTTTAAAAAGCAACTCAACAGTAAGAGCTTAAGCAAAATTTACCATTTCAAATGCTCAAAAAACCTAAAGCGGTTCATCTAACGATAAGGAGATTCCGTAATAGAAGCTTCTTCATTCACCTTTCGCCTTCATTCCGTTAATCATCATATGTTTTGCGTTGCCAATATATACATATAAAAGTTTCATCAACACATTAGTATTACACTTCTAGTCCGTGCAGAGTGAGAGTGGTTTATGTCATAGAACCTTGCGCTGAACAATTCATACATCTTTGAGAACTTTTCTTCAAAGAACACGCAGTCTTGATTATAAGAGGCAATTGCCCACTGACATATTACATACTCCAGAGAGTTGCAGAGTCCAACCAGACAGCGGCCACAAACGCTACCTCCAAAGACTGAATTGGACCGCCTCGTAAATGCCTTGTCACATTCTCCAAAGCAGAACAAAGCAGCACTTTCGACCCACGTGGTGGAGCGGTCACCATACTGGTTTAACACGCAGTGGGTCCCGGGTTCGATCCCCGGTCAGACAGACATCTGAATGACGAGTTTTGATTTCTGTTCTGGGACTGGGTGTTCGTGTATCCGTCTTTGTGTGTCCATGGCACCCACGACACAGGATAAATCCTCGTGTGAGGTTATGAGTGTAGAAAGCGCTTAGCATTGGTATTATGGCAATATTCTTATACTATTCACTGTTATTATAACATTAATCGGGGAAATAGATGTGTGACGTGACGATGCCTCTATAGCCGAACCACAAGGATTTTTAATTCAAAGACTAATAATTAGACTAGACTAACTCCCAACCGTAGCCGATGTTTAACTGTATAGATTATTTTACTAAAAGCCACTTTTGCCACTAAAAGAATGTTACACAGTAAAAGAATTCATTTACATAGATAATTAATTCATTTATTCATTATTATTCATTTATTCATTGTACCTTATTTTACTGTAATTTATTGTATAAATATACCCTAAAATTCTAACATTATATTACTATTCTAACATTTATGTGGAATATTTTTAAATTACATAATAGTTACTTTAACCTATAATAACTATGTACTTCAGCAAACACTTCTACAAAATGCAACACACTATAACTGTATAGAAATTTGCATGAATTTTACAAATTAACTTGATTTTTTTTATTTGATTTGATTCAACATGTATATGGGTCCTAGATAACTCTATCTCGAGTTGGTTAGAGATGTCCATGTAACAGTGTCTACTCAAAACCATATATACGTTTCACCGTCGCCCATGGACATTTTCAACACGAGAGTAGTCGCCAATGCATCGCCGGATTTGAAGGAGAGCTCATTTTGCACCTTTCTTGAAGAGTCTCGTGTCATAGCGCTCCGGGAATACCTCAAGAGGGAACTCGCTATAGACCTTTAGGTTACGTAAAAAATATTAATAGAAGTGCCTATTACATAAGATAATTCAAAACGTCAATGCCATATTTAACAGAGTACTCGAGATAATGTCTATGTAACCGTTCGATAACATTCAGGTGCAATTTTTACTGATTCGTATCTCCAAAGAATTGTATCTGAAGCGTTAAATTATCTTTCAATGCAGAGCTATTTATAAATCTGAATTTCACATAAAATCAATTTTTACCCGACTGCGTTAAAAGGAGGGTACTGTGTATGTATGTATGTCCGTTTCTTTAGTCTTTAGTTTGTCAGTTTGGAAGGCTATATATTTTTTTTTAAAATGGCGCCTGGAAATAGAGGAAACAGCTGGGATTAGGGACGACTTTTTTACTATGACGACAATATGGGTATCAAATGAAAGGTAGTAAATAGACCATTCTAAATATATATATATATATATTATAATACTTTTACTTGACTATTTTGACAAAACTTTTATAAGCGTTAAATTAAATATATATCATTATGAACAAAAATTTCCTTTGGAGCAGTCGGGTTTTTTTGTTTGAATATTTTAACGGACTTATTAACCGTCGTCCCAAATGAAAGAAGTTATTTATTGGTCACGTATATCTTTTATTGTGTCTTTCTCGCCCTATGCTAAGAGGGATGAGGGACCAGAATAAAATGACTTCGACATTTGTCGAAAAAAAAACAATAAAAAAGATCCTCCTATTTCGAAAGGTTTTTCTGACCTATGCTAAGAGGCGATCCATAGCCATGTCCCTTATATACCTATATTTCCAATACTTAATGTCATGTAAATGTACAACTCCATATTATCTACATATCGATAATAATCATACCGGAGATATCATCCCCCACGTCCTAGTTACTAGAGCCTACTCAATCTGACACATGCCATATTTTATCAGACAGATAAAATATCAATGGAAAAATACATCATTTCAAACATAATATTATCTCTATTTCATGTGACTTGTTTTGAATTTTAAATAACGTTTTCCTTCGTTCTTTTGCGATTATCCTGACATTTTTGTGTGATTTTTTTTATGAATAAAATAAAGCAGACCGCGTACGAGCCAAATTCCCCTTCCTCTTCCACATAATTGTACATCACACACATAATCATAACCTGTCTATCTAATCGCGCTTCATATAGTGAGAGTACGAATTTATTACATTTCCTTAAAACAATAATTGTTTACGTTCTCGTCCACCCTTTCAAAGTAAATTGCAAGTTATGACTGAAACCGAAAACTAAAAACTGGCAATGTACATTGTAAACGTAAACAATTATTGTTTTGAGGATACGTATGTATATTATAGTATGGATGTAGCAAACGAGCATGCAGCCCACCTGATGGTAAGTGGCTACTGCCACCCACGGACATCTGTAATCAACCCTAGGTAAGATCAAAGTCTCGCCTAGTATTAGCTACAGATACGTTGCTACCCCTGAGGACTAAGATGGAATGCTTCGGAAAAGTATGTCTCCCTTACCACATCCTTCAGACCGGAACACAACAGCGCATTACACTGCTGGTATTAGGCAGAAATAGGTGTGGCGATGGTGCTTCCGGATTCGAACCACAAAGAGTTCTATCACCTTCAGATATGAAGCTTGATTCGCTAGCATAAGGTATTAGGACCAGAGATTAGAAGACAGTGTGTGATGATGTGTCAATAGTTAGAGGAAGAGATAGGAGATTTTGCCGGTCTTCTCTATTTTTCCCGAAAAATTAACAATTTTTTTATTCGAGACCACTATTATAAGCTGAAATTCCCTCCCTCTTCAGACAAAAATCGACATCATTTCTCTCCTCTCAAAATGTGATCTACCTTACCAAATAAATCTATATTAACGTTAAGGCATTAAGGAGTAGAAAAGTTAGCTGTATAGGAAGGCCTAACCAGTTTTCTTCTCTACTCCCTCGTCATGCCATCGTGCCATCATGATTTTGCCAATGCGTAAGAGATAACTGACCTTTCCAAGCAAGAACTGCCCTCCATTCCTCTCCTTCTGCCAGTCCCTAGCGCTGATGTCCTGCGATACAGTATATCCCAGGATGTAGTCGTACGCGTTGGCTGCCTTCACGTTGCTCGCTGTCTTTCCAATCACCACTACCAGCTCTACCTCCCAATCCACTTTCTGGAAGAAAATCTTTTTTGTATTTTCTATGTTAAACCGAATAAACTATATTTAGTTATTCTTTCTTAAGAAAAAATTACGACAACCCCTTGTGGCTGAGCGGTCACCATACCGGTATGACACGCACTGGGTCCCGGGTTCGATCCCCGGCCAGACAGACATCTGAATGATGAGTTTAGATTTCTGATCTGGGTCTGGATGTTTGTGTATTCGTCTTTGTGTGTCCATGGCACCCACGACACAGGAGAAAATCTAGGCTATGAGTATAGAAGCGTTTAAAAAAAAATTAAGAGATGCAAAGAAGGTGATTTCCTTCTTTTTTTACGAAATTAATATATCAAAGTATACTGACTTGGATATCCACTATATAAGCTAGCTATATAATATAAAATATAAAGATAATCATAAAACCACACTATAAAACATTTCAGAATGACAATATGTACTTAATAGTTTTGTAAATAAATGATTAAAGCTAAAAGCTAATTACGTTATCACTACTTAGTGGCTTGTTGGAATAAAAACTGTAGAATGTTTTAACTAACAACACTCAAACTCTACTAGGTTTAAAATTTTGCTTACAACTTGTAAGCAGCGGCACAACTTGAAAGTCATTAATACTTTTCAGAGATCCTATCTTCATTATGAGTGATTATGACATAAATAATCGTCACGTAGAACCGTAAAATAAATCAATGTGTATATTAAAAACTTCAAAATAATATCGTGTTATTTTTTAAAACTATAGATATATATGTACCTTGTCATACACCCGGATTCAAAAGAAATATTGAGATTATTCACAACCATAAAATCAGGTATCGAACTCTAAACCCCATCATGGTATACCATAAGTCAAAATAATTAACCCAACTAATGAAAGTATCAAGATTTATATACCTTAAGACGGCTCAACTACCAAGATAATAGTGCAGTGTTTTCCAAAGTGGGACATGAACCCCTGGAGGGGTCGCAAATCGTCAATAAGGAAGTCGCAGAACGTAATTAAAAATACAAATTACTAAAAGATATTTTTACAAACAAGATTTTGGCGACGCAATCCACGTAAAACAAAAGTCTGTTCGTTGCTCCTAATTATAAAAGAAATGTACAGATTTCATATTCTGTAACAATAATATACAAATGAGAAACAGAAAACTTTAGGGAATCGCGAGTTATTTTCAAGTAATAAGAACGATGCAAAACGATGTACATATTGAGAGGGAGCGTAGAGCGTTGGCGATTCGTGGCAATATGCTGGCCCGGAGATTTGCCCGGTGTTCAGAGCAGGTCAAAATCACGCTTTTCAAGGCGTATTGTCAGGTCCTGTATGCGGGTGGTCTATGAGCTGCGTATGCCAAACGATCGCTGAGTGCTTTGTGCATCCAGTACAATAATATCTTTAGGATGATGTTGAGACTTCCACGCTTCTGCAGTGCATCCGAAATGTTTGCTCGGACCCAAACTGATGGCTTCCATGCTGTCATTAGGAAAAAAAGTGGCATACCTGGTGAGGAGAATAAGGAGGAGTCACAACATCATCCTAAAAACAGTCTGTGAGGATATGCATGCACCTGTTTGGAGGCGCTTAGCGAGGACGATGGCTGAGACTGAAACGGAGCTGCCAGTGGCTCGGTGTTGTCGTCTGCGCGGGATGCCCCGCAGGCGCATAGTATATTTAATATCGTTATCTGCTGTATCATTTATCACGTTTTTTATCATTAGTCTGTACTAACATAGTTTATAAGTATAAATTGTTACTAACCAAATGGATCCCTGTTATCCGATAATAAAATGAATTTGAATTTGAAAAACAGTTTAACATACTAAGGGGGTCTCGTTAAAGGATTGGAAACAACTGGAATACTGCATGCATCCGCCTACACGCATTTGGAATTACGAGCACAATTTGCTTCAATAATTGACCCCAATTTGCGTGACCTCGGGTCAGTGCGGCCCACCGTGATTCACGAGACAATTTGACCTCACCCTGATAGAAATAAATGCTTCGGATACTTTGTTTTTATTTTCCTTTTCCTGGTTTTTTAGTGTTAGAATAGTTGTAAGTGGTACACTACCTACGCTCCATTTAAAGTAACTGAAGGTATCATTTTCTTAAAATGATAAATACATCTACAAAGAATACAATCTATATATTTTTTCTCGATAACAGCAATTTAGCGTTGTTATTAAAGTTATTCTTTTAAAATATAAATGTAGCCAACAAGCATACAGGCTAATTGATGGAAAGTGGCCATCCCCCCATTGACGTCCAGGTAAGATCAGTCTTACCTGAGGTGTGTGTTTGGTCTTATCATGTTTTGCGATCTCTGAGGACTAAGTCGGTACGCCTCGATCAAGTATGTCTCCCTTACCACACCCTTCACAGAAAATAGGAGCGCTTAACACTGATGTTGTTAGGCAGAAATTAATTTAGTTTTGTCATCAGTCTGTAGTAGCAAACGAGAATGCAGCCCACCGGATGGTAAGAGGTGACTGCAGCTTATGGACATTTGTATCCAACTCCATATAGAACAGGGGTTCTATCTAAAGTCGATCACAGATGCGTTGCTACTCCCGAGGACTAAGATGGCCACCACCTCATATTATAAGTGAGCCGATAGTTTCTATAGGGATAACAACATATTAAAGCCCTATTCTATTTGAATTTGGTTGACATGAAAAGGTTCTCCTTTATCTATTATTAAGACTCTTAAAAAGGATTAGTCGTAGTCACCGCGATCGGCTCAACGTATGGATGACCACAGTAAATTAATAATTTTGTATGAAAATGCTGTTACCTATCTCTTCAATTCATTCGTTATAAATTTAAGCGTAGCAAGATTTGCGCTGCATGCGTCAGCATTTACCGTTAAAAAAAAACGTATGTCTTTAATCTCATGAGGCCACGAAATTTCGCTTTTGAAATGACGATTGGAACGAATGTTACGTGGCCCTCCGGTTAATTCATAAGTCGGCAACCATTTAGACAACACTGGAAACCACAGACTCACTACATGTGGTGACGATTTGGGTATAATTAAACGAAGAATAAAAGAAATATACGTAGATAACTCTAGGAACATATTCATACACTAGGAAGCACCGCGAGCTGTTCCGCGAGAACCTAAATAATTGTCTTATCAAAGAAAATAATTGTCTCATCTGAACAGTTGAATCCTTACAAGCATAGACAATTCTACCATAAATACGTTTGACGCTTTCTATTTGTGATTGTCGTATATACTTTTTTAATTTAACTTTAAGCAGTTCAGATTTTTTTTTATAATGATTTAATTTAACACGTTGGTTTTACTTAATAGTCAAATAATTAAATGAAAGTATTAAATTTTTGTTATAGGTCTTTGTGTACTCTTGTTCACGGCAACCAAGACACGGAATTCTAGTATGAAGTTATGTATAGAGAATGTAGAAAGCGTCGTTTTTGTGACAGACATTTCAAACAATAATTAAACAATTAATTATTTTAAAAGCAAAATACAAGAGATTAAATACTACCGTAGTCACATCGGTCCTGAGCCTCACAGCATCACCAGGCCCAATCACAGTGCTGGGAAACTTGTTGAAGATCAGCGGTATGGCAGGTGGAGTCAGCTTTTGCTCCTCACAGTGGTCCTGGTAGTTGAGACCGATGCAGAGGACCTTATCCATACCCTGGATTGGTGCTGTTAACTTGACCGATGACAAGGGCACTGATGCTGGTTTAGTGGCTTTTATCCTGGACAATAAAATTATGACAAGCTTTGATTTTATCTCTGGCTTCATTTTAATAATCTGTAGTTTGTTGTAGTAATTAGAAGTAATGAGTATGCAGCCCACCTGATGGTAAGTGGCAATTACCACTCATGGACATCTGTATTCAACCCTGTACAATAAAAGAAGAAGTCCCTGTACAATAGAGGAAGAAGAAGAGTCCTACCCAAAGTTTATCACAGAAAAGTTACTACCCCTGCAGGTTAACTTGGAATGAAATGGTATGTCTCCGCAACCAACCCTTCAAACCAGAACACAGCATCAATTAACTGCTATTATTAAGCTGAAAAGGTGTATGGTGGAACCCCCCGACTACCTTTCGCATAATGCATCAGGAACCACATGTGAAATTCTTCAATGATGCAACTAATCAAGAAAACTATGTTGGAAATTAAGTTGATTTAGTCCTATAGATATCCTCTCACCCATCACTTCAACAACTAAGTTTTTCCACTTTGAAATTTTAATAATATTTATTTTTATAACATGCATATAGTATAAGTAAAATAGAGATTAAAAAATCAGAGAGTAATATGACTAAACCCTTTTCAATTTTCTTCATGGCACAATACCAATTATTATTAAAAATAATTAATGTATGTCAAATATTTCAAAGTGCATAAAATATTTCAAAGGGGCTGACCCCTTACTTACGCCGGCTTACGCTTTAAATAAAACTGAATCAAACAGTAAAAAACAAAACAAAATATTCTGTAAAAAACTTTGGTTCAAATCCTAATTAGAAGTTCTCAAGTTACAAATGAAACAAATAACATTGTAAAATAAATAAATATGCAATTTATTCCAATTAACTGTTGGCCAACATTCTATTACAGTTGTAGAGAATAACTAATAGGCATTCAAGGTCAATTCCTACATTTCAATATTATTAGGAACAAAATTACATATTTCTAATCTGTGATCATGTACAGTTTGTACATGCCATTGCTTGATTAATTTTACAGAAAAAAGAATAAAAAATCCAATATGAAAAGATACAATTTTTTTTTATAGTATGATTGATGTTAATATTTTGGAACTTTTTAGATTGTTATTGTAAGGGAAAGTAACTGGCATAAATAAAATCTTTTAAAGATGTTATAATCACATAACAATAAATTGGGAGAAGTATCAGCAGATACACTGCTAATACATTTACTTCTGTAGCACCAGTGTGTACTTCTTTAATCTAGGTTGCAATTAGATAAGTGTTCATGTTTGCATCAATTTATTTCATAATAAAACTAACTGAAAACCTACCTACCTCTTAACTTTCTCAAGGTCCCCATTCTTCAGCAATTGTAACAATGTTGTAGGTATTGAAGAGTCAACTTTATTCAGATCCACAATATTATCCCCTTCAACATATCCCACCCGCACTTCAGAGCTGTTACTGTACGTAAATTGTGCGAATTTCATGTTTCTATTAGAACTAACTGAAAACTGCCTCGCTGAAGAATTCCTGAACGCCGATAGAACTACTGAAGTGTTTACCGCTTTATTCGGCCTCAAATAGGTTTTTACGCACGTTATCGCGCGAACTGTCCAACCGGCGGCATTCATGGTCACTATTTACGTTTACGTCACGTTTACAATAACGTATCAAAACAATTTTAGTCTAAATAGGTACTAGGTTATGTAACAAAAAACTATACAAATTAGTTAGTCTTTATTAAACGAAATTGACCTCTCAATGACAATGATAACGGAGATAAGCAATTAAATGGTGCTTTCTTGTTTATAATAACAAATTTGAACCTAAAACGATATCCATTCTTATCAAAGTAGTTTAAATGACAGACACCGGTTTCGTTCATCATTCATTGTCTTTTATTCTTTCAATCTTATATAAATGTAAATAACAACTCGTCAATCAATTATCGTAACTATTAAACTTAGTAAATGTAATTTCATACAAAAAGTACAAAAAAATATATTGTTTCGTAGACATGTAATATATTCAACACAAACATATTTTAATCATCGTTTGTTACGTTATAAGAGATTGAATTAAGAATTTGATTGCTCTCCTGCACGTAATTTTTTGACATCTGCTTAATGTCAAACGTTCATTACTAGAATGGGTTTAACATTAACTAAAAATACCGGTTCAATACTCAAATCTTCATATTATGATCGGTCAATTAAAGTATAATATATGGATATAGTTTGTGATAATACAGATAAAATGGCATCTTTTCTATTAACCATGACTAGCTTAATTATATAATATTTTACGGATGAAAAATATTACTTTACACCAATATAAAAATCATGTTGTAACAAAACTACACCTGTATTTTGGAATTTACATCTCATATTTGTAATGTTAAGAAAAAATCACTATTAATATAAATAAACTTATCAAATAATTTAATATTACTCTGAATAATACAAATACTATTAGCTAATAGCTCTCAGTAATATTTCAACCCTAATACAAGAACATAAGGCAGTGATAGCCCAATGGTTGAAACTCGGCCTCTCAATCGAAACTCCGAGGTTCGAATCCCAGGCACACACCACAGATTTTTCTATAATTATGTACGTATTAGAAGTTAATTATCACTGCTTTACGGTGAAGGAAAACGTTGTGAGGAAACCTGAAACACACCTGAGAGTTCTTAAAAAAATAAAGTTTTCAAAGGTGTGTGAAGTCTACCAATTTGCACTTGGCCAGCACGGTGGACTATGGACTGAAACTGACCTGTGAGAAGACCCGTGCCCAGTAGTGGGACAATAATTGGTTGACAGAATACAAGAACAACATGAAAGAAACTGGTATACCTTAAGTAGGTACAGTCATAATTTAAAATTATTTTTTAGTGTAAATACTTCAATGAGTCTTATTTCTGAATAAGTTGTATTGAAACAAAAGATACAGCTAATATATCTTTAATAATAATTTTAAAATGCAAATACACTAATATTGTTTAGGTGTTTTCCTTGTTAAAGGAAACTCTTCTCTTGTGTGGTACGGAGCATATACATCATCCACATAATGCTTTGGTCTTTTCCAGTACTTAGTGACCATTTTGTCTAAAAGGTGGCTTTGGGCTGAGTTACAAAATACATGCTGCCTTAATCTTCTTTTTTGTGCAGATGATTTCTTCCACATTTTCTTATTACGACCACATAGTGTTCGAATCCAACCTCCCCAATTCAATCTATAAAATCTTCTCAAAACTGCCTTTACGGTCTTTCTTTTACCTTTTTTAAGACTAAACTTTGTTACCGATCGTGCTGGTACTTGTAAAATATTATTAGAAATTTCAATCAACTGTTTATTATTGATAATGGAGCCTCTGGCAATAGGCGAAGGTATATTTGAATTAGGTTTAATGGTTAAAGATGTATAAGTTCTAAATTCATTTCCAATAATCCTGGCTGCATTGTAATATGGTATCTGTAGAGGCCGTATAACCCGTAACACTGAAAAAGAAAATCATAACCTCAAAACAACAGTCAAAAACAAGTTAACGCTTATTCGTTATTTAACAAAATAAGACTACAATACCGTAATTTATTCATAAATATAAGCAGCATAAACACAAGTGTACGTTTGAAAATATCGTATACTAACCAGAAATTGCGTTACGAAACATTTTTTAGAAATTACAATTTACATTGGTAAGTATTAACG
Organism: Cecropterus lyciades; assembly: GCA_002930495.1. Classification (NCBI taxonomy): domain Eukaryota; kingdom Metazoa; phylum Arthropoda; class Insecta; order Lepidoptera; family Hesperiidae; genus Cecropterus; species Cecropterus lyciades. Next base: position 293,705 of record MOOZ01000099.1, on the reverse strand, counting down.
ATGTCAATTGTCAAGGTGACATTTGCAATTTTCGAGTTTATAAAGTCTAATGTTGCTACTATTCCTTCCATGTTTTATAAATATTTACAATTTTCGTAATATTAATATTATAAATGTTTACGTAAAGAATAAAAAATTTGAATTTAAAAAGACATATTTGTTAAAATTACAAAATACTTTTAAATTAATTCCAGGGCATTGTTTACAATGAAGATTACGTCTGCATTACTACACTTATCTGTATCACGTCTATAGTTTCTTCTCTACGTTCTTTAGTCTCTAGTTTTTGACAGACCGAGGGGTTGTGATAGAGTGCCGAAAATGTATAAATTTACGAACCATGTAACCAATGCTAATTTGGTTTTGGTATGTTTCCGATATATATTATTTATTTCAAGTTTTACTTATATTAAATGGCTCTTAAGTTGTTTTTGTAGTCATAATTATGTTAACTTACTTTTGATATGTTTGTCATGTTTTGATCATAATCATAGTTTATTTACGTTTAATTAGTTAGTTTAGTAATATTATTCATTAATTAATAGTTTAGAGATGCAACAATAACATGTATTTTGTTATTGTTGATCCTTACATAACAAGGTAACGTCATTTTTACAAATAACCTACAAATGTTTCGGTCATCGGTGACAGTCAGTTGCTCCGATATTTTTTGTATTATATACATATAAACGTAGATATATACATTTTTGTATTACATAACATTTTTACACTTATATATTAATATTTAAACTTCTAAGCTATAAATTCAGTCTGCTTAAAATTTATGATTTTATTTCTTTTAGTTTTTTTTTGTAATTTTAATTCAAACGGTGATTATAAATTCTTCATGTTTTTTTCATCGAATAATTCTGTCAGTAATAATCTATTGACAGCCTATGCCTATGCAATCATATTTGTTGAAATATAACTGCTGTTAAATCCGTTATTGCTTGTCGCTGGGCTTAATTCTCCTTTAAGAATAAAAAAGGCTTCAAATTAACCCATGAATTACTTTTCTCTAGACCCATATATTTCATATCAGTAAATCACTTTCTAACCCAAGAGACATACCTCATCTTGTATTGCAATGAAACATACACAACAAATCCGCATTGAAATATGAAAACAATAATATATGTAATGATACATAATGCTGCAATGTAAAAGGCAGCATCTATAAATAAACGACAAGGGAAGTCATAGATAACTAAATAAAAATTTTGTGACTGGTATATAAATAATTTACATGAATACATTAACTGCAAACTAGTAAATAAGCGTGCAGCTTGATATTAAGTAGTTTTATAAATATATTTATTCTTATAAAGGGTCAGTTAATATGATCTACACATTGGTACTTAAACAAGTGCTGTATGTAGTGATGTATGCATTGACCTACTTTTTTACTCTGTAATAGCATTGGAGGCTAATCTTTTTATAATAACTGAAAAGAAGCCTCAATCTGTATTACTGTCATTTAACATATCAATGCAGCAAAGCAAATTTGTCTCTGTTTATGTTTCAATAAAATACGAATTTAAGTTATAAACATAAGATGAATTAAACTAATCTTATAAAGGCTTTATAAATACACTAATCTCCGAATGGCTTATACATAAAATAGTTTTAGTTTAAAATTCAATAGTTTACAACATACAATACTAGCAAACCACCAAATTTAAAAGTAACAAATTTTTAAGTAGGTTTTGGCACTAATGTAAAATTTTTCAGATAAATCAAGATCTCTTTCCTGCGTCATAAAACTTATTGATATATCAAAATCAATCTACTACCTGAATGTCTAATACTCGATTCCAATCAGAAGTATAAGCCTCTCAGTATTTGTATAACAATTAAATTCATTACTTATTTACAGTTTCAGTTACATTTAAGACATTTGTGAATTAATATATGGCAGATAATTTTGAACATTACAATAGAAAACAAGCATGTAGCCTACCAGATGGTAAGATGCCACTGTCTTCTGATGGTAAGATCCTTGGCCTTCAGAAGTTAAACCCAGACAAGATTAGTCTTTCCTGAGGTTGATCACAGTTGCATTGCTACCCCCTGAAGACTAAGTTGAAATGTCTCCCTTGCCACCAAAACAAATTTTAGTATAATATGGTGATTTAAGATTATGTTTCTTAGAATGGAGTCAAATACTGTGATTTAAGATCGTGTTTTCTTAGAATGGAGTGAAGTTAGTTATTCACAATATACAATTAGCTAGGTTTCGTCTTACACATACTCAGTAATGTTATTTAATTTATATTTTGTTGCAGTTTTGATAAACATGTCACTATTTTAGTTCATATTTATTAAAACTTAAGGATGTTTTTATTCTTTACGAATTCCAAAGGAAAGTGGTCATTTGTCATTTCATATTTTTATCTTCTTCAAATAAAACATAGCTTTGGTTCAAATTTTTCAAGATTTTACATTCCATAGGTAAGAAAGCAGCTAGGAGACGGATCATGTGCGGCGCTAATAGTGATGCGAGCGCCGCGTCGTCGGTACGCGCAAGAGACCTGCCCCCCTCCGAAACAAGCGCCCAAGTCCCGAAAACTGTTCTGGGGGACCGTCGGTGCTACTGTCCTCACTGGAGCTGCTGTTGTATACGCCAAGTATAGACTTTAATAGAATGTTGTGTTATAAAATATACAGTAACATTTATGTTCGTTATTTTAGTTTCTCAACAAAATAGAGAAATGCATGCATCTTTGCTCAACGATGAAGTTATATATATACTGGGAAACAATCTACTACCTGGTACATACTATTATTAATATTTTCAGGAATTCCCCAGAAGCGCGAAATTTCCTCGAATCGAATGTGCCATGGGCGAATAACTTCATTGCTCTCGTTTATCAAGAGAACACCACATACTGGAAGTTCTCAGTCAACCAGTTCAACAAAATCACCACTGCCATCGGTAACTTCATGTTTGGGAAGGTAAGAATTTTTGTAGATACCATAATTATTGTATGATATATAGGTTGGATGATTGGTATAAGAATTAACTCTGATTGGCTAAAGTCAGTTTTCAAATACATTGGCTATTTTTGTCGCTGTTGGCCGCAGAAGCAGTTGTTTAAAGCATTATTGATGTAATAGAAATGCCTAACGATTGTTATTTACTTGTAATAATTAGCAATTCTTTTAATAATTTATTAAATGTGGCGACCTCCCGCAACTCATCAACAAATATTCTGATTCTCCGTATTCTGATTCACGCTATCGGAGTTTTCTCAACATCCTGCATATATACAAGTTCCGAACAGAGACTGTAGGAGCACGGCCGCTTTCCAGGATTGATCACATCGCCTGGCGGGAGATCTCCCTTTGCCAAATGGGTAACTCCCGATTCACCCTACCCGAACCATGCATGATTTTCCCTAAAACGCGGCCAACAGCCGCGACGATAGTCGAAGGTTAAGATTGACACCGTCTACCATCAATTATTAAATGTCTGCTGCAGGGTATAATATAACCCATGTCGTCAAAAAGAGGGGATTTTGCAATAGTCATAGAAACTAGAGAAATAGAAATAGAAACTACACAGGTGCTTCACTGACAAATTTAATGCATTAAAGTCTCTATATAATAAACAGTAAGAGAGAAGAAAATCTGTTGCCACACTTCTTACTTTAGTCTGTATTCTTCTTATTGAGTCTGGATTTACGAATATTAGATAGTAACATTGTGATCTTGCATAGCACCAATCCCACTTTTCCTGTGGATGTTGTAAGAGGAGATTAAGGGACAAAATCCAGGAGATAGGCAGCAAGATCTTCTTGTGTAACATCAGCACTCACTGCGGTCACCAAAACGTTTGCCAGAAGTGGTGATTATTGGCAACAAACCCTAATAGGGAAGGCCTATGCTCAATGAAGCCTTTTATGTTTTCGAGGAGGAAACTCTCAAAAGGTACTCGACGCCGTGGAAACGAACAAGTTATGTGGGATTTTTACCGCATTTAAACCCCTGTGAGCGCTGTGTGGAGGACTCCGGGATCTCAAACAGTTTTTAGGTGGTTACACCTAACGAACATGCAGCCTACCCGATGGTAAGTGGCTACTGCCGCCCATACACATCTGTAATCAATCCTAGATAAGATCAAAGTCTCACCTAAGGTTAGCCACAGATGCGTTGCTACCCCTGAGGTGGAATGCCTCGGAAGAGTATGTCTCCCTTACCACACCCTTCAGATCAGAATACAGCAGTGCATAACACTGCTGTTATTAGGCAGAAATAGGTGTGGCGGTGTTGCTTCCGGAGTCGAACCACAAAAAATTCTACCACCTTCAATTTTAATTTGTTAAAAAGCAATTTATAATAATACTAGCTGTGGCCCGTGGTTTCACATGCTACATACGAAAAAACAAACAAACAAACATCGCATAATGTTGTATAGCCTTCCTCATTAAATGGAATATATAACGCAAATAAATTTTTCAGTTCGAACCAAGAGTTTCTGCGATTGGCGACCGAACCAAGTCTTGAGCTTTATAATATTATACACTAGATGGCGTTGTTCATATTCCTGAATCACGCTAACGAATGTACGGCGGAGATTGTATAAGAGCCCAGCTCATAGTATTGCCCATTTGGTGGTACCTTACCCGTGAACTTTTTATAAGTTCAGTCGATATTTTTTGTCTGGGATCGATTTACTGATCCTTGTATATTTTGTAAAATGTAAAATAAAGTATTTTAACTTCATTCATACATTCATTTTTCATACATTTATATATAACACAAAATGGTAGAACTCTTTGTGGTTCGACTCCGGAAGCACCACCGTCACACCTATTCCTGCCTCATTAAACTATAGAAATAGATGGTATCATTGCTTCCAGATGCACTGTAATTACAGAAGTTCTACCTACTGCATTTTCTACTGCCTACTGTATTGGGTTATTACAATATACAGTAAAATTTTATTAACCTTTTTTTGTTTTGCTCATCAAATTGCACGAACCAAGGGAAGTACTTTCGATGACCTTTTTTTTTCGTCGACCAAAATTTCCCTTCAAAATTGTTTAATTTGTCATCTACTGTATTTTTGTTCCAAATTCTGTAATTTTCAGTCGAAACTACTGTAATTTTATAATCACGATCTGGAAGCACTGGATAGTTATACATGTGTTGTAATTATATTTGTAAGTATACACAATATCTGTGTTCAGTATTATTATAAAATTTGCAGGAAGGCATAACTCCACGCGATTTCCAACAGAGATCAGAACAAGATATAGAGAAGGACGCTGCTCAGGTAGCTGCTAAGAAGGATTATGAACGTAAGATAATTTACATTTGATTTTTTTGTTTTTTTTTTTCTCAGTAGTCTTACTAACAGATATTCATGTTATTTACTATTCATGATATTATGTAAGATTTGGACTAAAATCTGATTTTGTTTATTGTTTGTTTTCCTTACATGTCAAATTTGAATACTTTAATTACCTTCATTACATAAGTACATACTTACATACAAAGAAATCAGTATGTATTTTATTTTCTTGGACCAAATAATTTTAAGGGGTTTTATTAAAATCTTTCAATGTTATTTTATATTACGTAATTAATTAGTCCAGTCACTGATCCTAAAACAATAAACTAAAGAAGTTTATTTTGGGATCAGTATAGATATTTTTCTGTACTGTTTTGTGTTCTGTATTTATAATTGTAAACAAAGTTTTTCTGCTTGTTTCTCAAACAAGCTGCTGAGAAAAAAGGTAAGATTTACCCTACGTTTTTACATAGTACATTTAACTGTTAAATCCTGCAATTATTTTCTAAAAATATAAACTACAACCCCAACATAATACTAAGCACACTTAAGTTAATTTTACTTAAATCTTAATTAGGTACAGCACAAAGATTGTTTATGATCTCGATTTACTTATAAAATAATCTGTAAAAAAACGCTTCCTACACTCATAGCACCATACTAGGATTTTACTCCTGTATCATGGGTAACATGGACACACAGACGAATACACAAACACCCAGACCCAGAACAGAATCTAAACTCATTATTCAGATGTCTTCCTACCGGGGATCGAACCCGGTACCCACTGCGTGTCGGACCGGTCTGGTGACCGCTCCGTCACGCGGGTCGTCAAACCTTACTTTACTTTGGTAAACGATACTCAAGTCGGCGAAATCGCGGGGAAAATTATTAAATAATAATTATATTTAGTGTCCGAAGCTTCGGCTTCGTCCAAAAAATTCACCTTCGGAAAACCCTTCGGCTTCGTCCAAAATGGCCTGAAGTTTTTGGCCGAAATTAAAATTAGTAGAAATCGGTTGAAATTCACATTATTTAAACTGTTATTATTTCTAAAAAATAGCAAATAAATTTTAATCAGCTCTAGAAGTTATATATATTCTATATATTCTATCAACATACATAGATATCTATCTACAAAAATGAAAATCGTTATTAACACTGTTTTAGCCAATTTAGAACTGTGTTCCTTATCGTTTTTGAACCTTCAACTTCGGTTGTGTCCATAGCCGAACAATCGGCTTCGGCTTTGGCCGAAAATCGACCATAGGTCGGACACTAATTGTTTTTGAAAAACGATATTTTTTCAAACTAAATTTCACTAGTTTTCTAGATATCAAATAATAATTGTTTTTGGAACAACTTATTCTCCTTAAGAGGGTCATATACGTACTAATCTTCATTAGTTAATACTGTGTGAACTAACTGCATAATCCTATTCACCTAACAGTGCCGCCACCTGCATTCGAACCACTGTACTTTGAGGAGAAGAAAATAGAAACACCAGATGTTGATACGCCAGGTAATGTATAGACAAGTTTTAAGGATATGTAATTTTACATATCTTTTGTGTCATGAATATGTTTACAAACGTCCAAACGAAAAAATGTTTAGACGTAGTCTTTTTGATTGTTTTTAGCCTGGTATTGGATACTGGCTCACTTATATACGCGGATCTAAGTCCTTGAGGAGTAGCAATGCATCTGTGATTGACTTTAGATAGAATTGTCCTATATAAAGTTTCATAGAGATGTGCATGAGCGCCAATTACCACTTACCATCAGACGGACTGCATGATTGTTTGCTATTACGATCTTATAAAATAAAGAATACAGAACACTCTTACCTTCACATAATTGGGCACCATTAGGCTGTCGAATCTCTGTACCCCGACATTTAAAGTTTGCTTATTTTATGCAACGACATTGCCCACATCTGCACGAATTTTTACAATTTTCAAGCTGGAAGTCGATTTAAGTGCATTCAAAACCAGTATTGCTTTTCATAGTAACAATATATAATAATAAATTATTTCTGTATGGACAGAAAAACTTTTAATACATACTGTATCAAAAAGTAAAAATTTTCATTGCTATAGTAATTGTAGATTTATAAGACGAAGTATGTTTAAAGAATGTTACGACTATCAATTTCAGATCATATTTGGCCATAAAAAAAAATATATATAGGAACTATAATTTTATATAATTTTCACCATTCCCAGCCACAATGATCCAAACGGACAAATGCGAGCCGCAAAGCCTCCCTCCGATCAAGATCACGAAGGACATGGTGGAGTTGGAACACGATATGCATGAGAACACCAAAATCGCCATCGACAATTACAAGCGGGCCACAGAACATTGTCATAGCTACAACAGGGCACTGTTTAGAGTAAGTAAACGATGATATATGTATATATGTGTACATTTTAGGAATCGGAAGTGAAATAAGATTTAAAAAATTACATTTAGTGACAAAGAATATTTAATAGTAAATAACGGAACTATTTAACTTTAAACTAACAAAAAAATTATAATCTGATTCGAGCAGATTAACGACCGCAGGGAACAAAATCTTAATAAAGACTCCATGTACAAAAGCTGCGTCTCCCTTTTTATAGGCAGACGATGACGTAGTCGACGCCATTTTGTCAGTTGTAAATGGAGGCTCCGCTAATAAACATACATATATATCTTATATTCTTCTTATATATGTATCTTTGTAAAATATAAACTTCGGCCAAATATTGCCCGAGTAAATAATAAAATGTTGGTCACTATTTCAATTTGAAATTCTTTGTTTTCAGCACAAAAATATTTAAAGGTGGGGTATTAAAAACCTAAACATTTCATTTTTTTCCTAAAATTTAATACTTTACAGGTAGTAGAAGCCTCTTCAGACGACCTAGACAAGAAGTTCTTCTCGGCTCTTCAAGGGGCGAAAAATGAGAGGGACGCCACTATGAAGAAGGCTAAGGAAGCTTCAGCTAAGGCCAAGTGTGCTATCGGTAAGTTGGTTCAAACTTTATTGGTTTGCACACTTACAATCAAGTCAAAAGGAGGTATCAAATACGTCTACACACATACACATTCGCAAACACAAAAATGCTGCTACACACTTACACACTCACCGTCAGAACAAAAAATAACACATAATCATAAAACTTACATACACACAAATAAGCAATCAAACACACTCTTTTACATATATTCGCGAACACGCTCACACACGAACTCTCACATACATTCATACATATATAGACGTATACACATACAATACAATTTGTGTTTCGACTCCGGAAGCACCACCGTCACCACCTATTTCTGCCTAATAACAGCAGTGTTATGTGCTGTTGTGTTCTGGTCTGAAGGGTGTGGTAAGGGAGAGATACTTTTCCGAGGTATTCCATTTTAGTCCTCAGGGGTAGCAACAGATCTGTGGCTTAGGTGAACCTTAGGTGAGACTTTGATCTTACCTAGGGCTGATTACAGATGTTCATGGGCGGCAGTAGCCACTTACCATCAGGTGGGCTGCATGCTCATTTGCTACTTCCATACTATAAAAAAAACTTTACCCCCATTCTGCGCAGAAACCCTCGATCGCATGATAAAGGCCGGTGTCCAAGCGCCCCCAGAGAGCGTGGCAGCCACTCAGCGATACATCAAGCAGTTTCGAGCGGATCTGAGT
>MOOZ01000099.1:192932-206544 GCA_002930495.1 Cecropterus lyciades | reverse complement strand
TTGATTACAGATGTCCATGGGCGGCAGTAGCCACTTACCATCAGGTGGGCTGCATGCTCGTTTGCTACTTCCATACTATAAAAATAAAATAAAAATGCTGGGGCTCTATATATGACGACTACCCTACTATACCCCTACTACCTATACCCCTGAGGACTAAGATGGAATGCCTCGGAAAAGTATATCTTTTACATTTATACTATGACGAAAGTACAATTATAATTAATTATATTTTAAGGGTGCCTGGGAGGGGATTGCCACCGCACTAGTTGTTCGGTGAAGAACGAGGCAGTTTTTAACATTATTACAAACGAAATATATAAAAACTGAGCTTTATACTTGAACGAGTCTGAGACTCAATTTTACCCTCCTTGACCACCTATTACCTGCCAAAGCCACCGCGACCCAAGTATCCGTTCATACCTGTATTATGTTTAAAATTTTCAGCTTAAATAATATAACGAAAGCCCGGGAGCCACGGGCTCTTGTTCAATTTTTTCATAGTTACAATGCAGATAAGATAATTTGCGTTTTTAATGAAACAGGCGTTATATATATGCCATGGAATAGAAGTAAAATTGTATTTAGTAATAAAACAAACAGTATTCCTTTTTAACACAAGTGATAGTAACTTATGTTTAATCGATTAAGTAACCGGTTTTATTTATTTTATATCTTTATTGACCACAAAAAATAATATGGATTTAGGCCGGACTTAATAGCCTTTTCTGTCAGTTAACCTAAGGAAGTACAGAAGAATCAAAGGCGATGCAAAAAATGGGGTAGATCTATACCAATTTATTATTATTGTATTTATATATGTATATAATATTATGAAACTGAAGAAATTGTTTGGTTAAACTTATCTACGCGATCATAATTTTTCGATTGAACTACTGGTTCGAATCGAAAAATTATGTTCGTGTTGAATAGTCCATTTGCTATAGGCTATATAACATGACGCTGTGTTTGTTTGTTTGTTCTTTTATGTAGTAGCGGGTGAAACCGTGATGCACAGCTATTAAGTTATAAAATTCATTTTCTACAATTGAGACGTGTTGTGTCCGTCTTGAATAGGACCTATCACTCCCGCGCTTCTCATGGATATCGTAGGAGGTTACTAAGAGACACAATCAAAATGAGCAGCAGCGTCTTCCTGTATACTAACAAATCCAGGTGCCGTAGCTATTGGCATAAACTCAATAGCTAAATACAAGAGCAATATTAGAGCAAGAACCCAGGGCTCCCAGGTGTTGCTTAACGCATCAAAGTTCTTAACATATTTTCTGTTGAACTCTTCAATTCAGGGATAGGTGGAGGTATAGTGAAGAATTTTCCATTACTATATTTATTTTACTTTTTTTTGGTTTATAACAAAACGCAAATGACCACAATTTTATTAAATTGATTGCGGTTTAAATCACAAAATTCCCAAGCATGTCCAATGAAAAATATTTGTCTTAGTCAACAACTGTTTGTTCATTATTTTCATTATGAGTTCACATGTATATATTTTTAATTATGCGATAATTATTGGTATGATTAAGGTGTGAACATTTTACTTCATTAATACAAAGTTTACAAAACTATGTTATGAGACTACCTAATAATCACTTTCGCGCTCATACACAGCGAGCTTTTGTGTGTGTCTGGGAGGATGATAGGCCCCTCCGATTGGTCTGGCTGCTTCCAAAAATTATCGAATTAGTTCCCTGAGTAATATAATCAAACATGAAAACTGAGATTATAAGTAAAGTAACATTTTTTTTGAAGCTTTAAAGCTGGTAATAATTACCGCTACCGAAATGGGTATGGCAGTATCAATTATTAATTTTCAAAATATTTTCTAAAATATGCGTAAAAATCAGCACAGAGACTAAGAAATGCAAGTACTATTTTACCTACTTTTGCACCTGGTACTTGTAAATCGGCCGTCATCGGCCAAGGCTAGCAGGTATATAGTATACACTCATAGTATATATCAACACTACGTTATTGTATAAATTTGATTTCTGAGAAAATAAGCAACATCAGGAGGCCCTGGGATCTTGGAATATACATGTATGGACATGTACCCATATGTAGGAATGGAAAAAGCTCATGGATGAAAATAATAATACCAAACAGCTGTGGCCATTTAACATCGATTGCGATTTTTATACTAAAAAGCCAAAATCATCATCACTATTTTACGCCATTTACGTGTTTTACATATTACGTCAACGTCCACAGTCCACTGATCATACTTTAGTGATCAGAATATAGTTATCTCTTCTGCTCTTCAAGAGAAAAAGCAGGACAAAACTTATCGTGTATAGGCGTAATATTAGGTAAGGAAAAAAGCAGTTACCGGTATATCTAGTTTATGTTAGACGTGTTTTTAATATCTATTTTATAGTTTGAACTGTTCCTATAATATAATATGAAAGACGGGTGTTTTAAAGCTTTAAAATTAGGACAAGTAAGTGAATTGCAAAAATAAGAAAGATATCTTTAAAAATAGATAGTTAACTCATTAATGTCAATAGTTAAACAATATCAAGGTGCTAAAAGTTGAATCTGCAAATTAAACATTTGCATTTTAAAGATACGAAAATGTAAGTTAATATTTTAATGCCATTTATACGTGCCCTTCGATTGTATCGTATTTTATTGGAATGAACCCGACATTTTAGTAAAATGTCGCGCGATGGAAAGCAAGGATGCGATCTAATGTGGCGGTGAAACATTTGTTTGGCGCTGTGTTAGTGTTAAATTGTTTAAAATTTGCTATAATTTGCAGCCAAATTCTTTGGTCTTTCAAGATGACTATTTGCCAGGTTAGTTCGATCGGGATGGTACCACCGCTACACCCATTTCTAGCGTGAAGTAGTTGCGTTTCGGTGGAAGGATGTGGTTGTCGGCTCACTCATATATGAGGCGACCATTATAGTCCTCGGAAGTGGTACCGACGACGACGACGACGGCAGTTTGACGACCTGCGTGGCGGAGCGGTCACCATATTGGACTGACACGCAGTGGGTCCTGGGTTCGATCCCCGGCCAGACAATCATCTGAATGATGAGTTTAGATTTCTGTTCTGGGTCTGAGTGTTTTTGTATTCGTCTTTGTGTGTCCATGGCACCCACGACACAGGAGAAAATCCTACTGTGGGGCTGTGAGTGTAGAAAGCGTTTTATCTAGGTGTCTCTACAATTTGACGAGCAAAAAAAGATTTTTTAGCAACAGGTGCTGTAGTAGTACCTCACTTCCGAAACGTGATCACAAGCACCACTGTTTATAACAAATGTTATTGAATATGTTGGTAACATATATCGAGTTCATTAATACGCAGCACCGTAGGCCGCAGCGAACTCATGTACCATCAATACAAAAAAATCTTACTCACTACCAATCTTTAATTCTACATGCATAAACGGTAGAGATTTGTTTTTAAAGTCCAAAGAATGATTGACACTCGGAGCGAATGTGTCGTGGCTCTCAATTAAGAAGATATCTAATTTGTACATCTATTTGACCCTAAAAAGAGTTCCGTACCCACATAGTAAAAACGGGACCCTATTACTAAGTCCCGCTGTCTTTTTGTCTTTCACAGGGCTCTATTTCTTGAACTATAATAGATACTTAAAATTTAACAGTGTCAAATTTCAAGCAATTAATTTGTTTTTATTCTATGTAATGAAATATAGTTAAATTAAACAGAGTCCTCACATTAGAAATTGATATAAAAGGTAGACATTTTAAGCTTAAACAAATTTGACAGAAGGTACGCAACCTTGATTTGTACGTTCGTGACTCGAATTTGGCCAATTATATATCAGAATTATGTCATTATCAATTTACAGATGTAATTACAATGTACAAATTAATTATTATTCCAATAAATTAAATTTATATGTCAGTATAGTATCTTTATCAACTAATTATCAAAACGCCATTGCCAAGGGTCGACTGGCAGAGAATGCTATTAGGCATTAAGTAACCCTTAGTTTAAGATATTTCAAAAAGTAAATAAGTAAATAAAATAAATAATTAATTATTTTATTTAGGTGATGTAATAATATATCAGTAGTATCTCTATTATATATATTATATATATCTCTATCTCTATATGTAATGTAGAGACATCATTGATTTATACAGTTTTCTTGCTTTGCAGATCAATCATGTGGGCAATACTGTTTACTGTAGCATGCTTTGTGTATTGGGTGTGGTGGAAGTATGTCCAATGGACTGACCCCCCTGCTTACCCTGGATACTTGCCCGTGATAGGCCATGTTCATCACGTTCTGGGAGACAGCACTCGTAAGTACCGTTTTCAAAAAGTCAACTTAAGTCCTTTGATCACACATAAATTATTATTATTCTCAAGTGGTTTAGCAGGAATATTAGTATTATACTTTTACCGCATGTCCTGTGATATACAAGATTCAAGTGAAATTACTGAAACTATTTGAAATCGGGAAGATTTAAGTTGTACTGTAATATCAGTCCTTCGATGTCAACAACCTGATGTAGAGAATAACTTGTCGTCGTAGATAAAGAAAAAAAGTGTGAGTTAGCTCCGACACACAATAGGAGTTCATTCCTTAAGTACGATTGTCTAAACAGGCGCAATAAAATTAAATTTAAATAAGTTTCTATTATAAGCAGTGCCTTCTATGCGACATATGAAAAAGGGGAAGGTGCGCACAACAGGTTGCGCACCAAAAACGTAACGAGGTCATTCGATCACTAGATTTTACCCCTCATATTATTCTCATACCGGGCGCCTTATATGAAAATCGATTCTTAATGAGTAAACTCCAAAAAAGAGTAGAAAAACAACTCGCGAAACAATTGACGAGATGACGACCCGCGTGCCGGAGCGGTCACCATACCGGTCTGACACGCAATGGGTCCCGGGTTCAATCCCCGGCCAGACAAAAATCTGAATGATTTAGTTTATGTTTATGTTTTATGTTATGTTCTTTGGTTCAATAAGTGTACGTAAAATTAAACATTAGTTATTAAAAAAAAAAGAAAAACAAAAAATGACTTATTACATGTGATACGTTGGTATACTGACGGTCAGGTAGACATGAAAGACCTGCGATGAAAACGCCTGAGTTTAGCCAACTAAGCAAATTGAGAGTTCACAAACGTATGTTTCGGCCGAGCCAAAATGTTCGACCGATTTATGGCCGAAACCTCGTCTTCCCTCAAAACCTGGCCAAAATCAAAGCTCCGTTAGGTCACTGCATATAATAAATAAATATTCATATTTTCAGATCTTTGGACTGCAGTAAAGAAACTGGTATATTACAGCTTAAGCAATGGAGACGTGATAACGTTTTGGGCGGGACTTCAAAGAGTTTATAGTAAGTTTATGATTTTTATACATATATATAGAAAACGAGCATGCGGTCCACCTGATGGGTTGTGGCTACTTCCTCCCATGGACATCTATAATTAGTGACCAACCGACGCTTCGCCTTCAGCTTCGGCGAAAATGAGCTGAAGTCTTTGCCGAAGCCGAATGTTTCTAACTAAAGCCAAAATTGAAGGAACTGTAACGAGTGTACGACTCCGCGATGAAGATGTTTGTGGTTTTGTGTCGACATTTGTGTAGAAATTCATATTATTCGAATGTTATTATCTGAGACGATTAGTAACACAAAGAAACATATAGAAAAGCTTTTTAAATCGTTAAAATTTTCATTTTTAGCCAATTTAAAGGTAGAACTCTTTGTGGTTCGACTCCGGAAGCACCACCGCCACACCTATTTCTGCCGAATAACAGTAGTGTAATGCGCTGTTGTGTTCTGGTTTGAAGGGTGTGGTAAGGGAGACATACTTTTTCGAGGCATTCCATCTTATTCCTCAGGGTTAGCAACGCATCTGTGGGTAACCTTAGGTGAGACATTGATCTTATCTAGGGTTGATTACAGATGTCCATGGGCCGCGGTAGCCACTTACCATCAGATGGGCTGCATGCTCGTTTGCTACTTCCAAACTATATAAAAAATAGAATTAAGTTTCTTCAGGTTTATGAACCTTCGACTTCGGCTCCGGCCGAAGGTTGTGACGATAGCCGAATAATCGACTTCGGCTTCAGCCAAAGGTTGTGTCGATAGCCGAATAATCGACTTCGGCTTCGGCCAAAGGTTGTGACGATAGCCGAATAATCGACTTCGGCTTCGGCCAAAGGTTGTGACGATAGCCGAATAATCGACTTCGGCTTCGGTCAATTATTGACCTTCGGTCTATAATAATAATCAACTCCAGATAATATGAGGATCTTACCTGATTAGGTCACAAATGTGTTGCTGCTCCTATAAACAATGGAAACGACTCGGATATGTCTCTCTCCTTTATCACATCATTGTACCAAAACACAGTAACGGTAAACAGTACTGCGGCAGAAAGATGTCTAATATTCTGATTCCTTTTTACCTTTTTATCTTAAACTTTTATTATTTACAGTTATAACAGACCCTGACGACTGTTTTACAGTCGCTAACACTTGTTTAGAGAAAGATACATTGTTATACAAAGTGTCGAAGCCTTTATTCGGAGGTGGCGTGTTTACTGCACCAGGTAAAGGGATGTTCTTAATTATTTCTTGATTACAATTAGACAGCCTTGGAATACGTATTATACATATATAATTTTATTTTATAGAACGTATTTATATATATATATATAAATACGTTCATATATAAAATTATGTTCATATGGTAGGTGGTGTTTTGTACGCTATATGGAGGGTCGGTTGCGAAACCAGCTCATACCGGCGTATTGGCCTTCTGCTTCTTGTTAGGTAGGGATTGCGGCTGACCCAAAAGCACCTCCTGTGAGGTACATACCTTGGATTAGGTCAGTTAAGCTTATGAGGGACACTAGGGACGCACGACGGATCACTCGGAGATACCTTGTGAGGGAATACCAAACACTTAGTTGGAATGTCATATATATCCAGGAGTTGTAGTAATATGAAAATGTTGAAATATGTTTTCAGTGCCAATTTGGAAACCACACCGCAAACTTCTGAATCCAGCTTTTAGTCAGCAAGTCCTCGATGGGTTTCTGGATGTATTCAACAACCAAGCCAGGCGGCTTGTTCATAAATTATCAGTAGAGGTTGATAAAAGTCCCTTTGACACATTGAACTACTTCCGAGAGAACTCTCTACAAACAATTTGTTGTAAGTTATAGTTATGTACAGTATCAGTTTTAAATAGCACAACTCCCACTCTTCCAGTGTATGTCGCAGCACGCGTCTAAGGAACAAAATCCAAGAGATGGGCAGAAGCGTCTTTTTCTGTAAAATCAACAAGAACAGAACTGTAGTCACCAAAATGCAGTGACCATTGGCCAACTTCCCATTAGGAGAGGCCTTTGTCTAACAGTAGACCTCAAAAGATTGAGGCATGGTAGATCTGATGTTGATAGCAAGAAAAACTATTTTTCTACAGGTTTTTATGAATTTGAGTAATAAACAAGCCTGCCGTCTTCTTGATAGTAAGTGACTACGTCGCATATGGACACGTTTTCTTAAAACACGCTTTCTACTCATAGCCCCACATTAGGATTTTCTCCTGTATCGTGGGTGCCATGGACACACAAAGACGAATACACAAACACCCAGACCCAGAACAGAAACCTAAACTCATTATTCAGATTTCTGACTGGCCGGGGCTATTGGCCTATTCAACCATTCACTAGCCTATTCAACCATTGAGCTAATTTTTAATGTCTAAGAATATTACCATAAAAGCAATTTCTAAAAATACATCTTTTTTTTTGTCCACAGTAACAGCAATGGGAATTGACATTGAAGAAGATAATAAACTTAACGCCCAGTATATGAAAGCAATCGATCAGACACTGAAATATTTTATTGAGAGGTTTCAAAAATTCTGGCTGAGGAGTGACGTCATATTTAAGTACAGTAATTTGAAAAAGAGGCAGGACGAATGTCTCAAAATTATATACGATATGTCCGATACGGTAGGTATTTGTACGTAAGGCTATTCCACAACTGTCTCCGACCGAAGCCCGATTTTGACCGCTGAAGCTGATAGTTTCATTATCGCCACTATATTTGATTGAAGTCGAAGTACTACAACCTCCTATTCAATTCCTGATTAGCTAAAAGTTATTCATGAATGATATAAAGATTAAAAAAAATAAAAAAATTGAAAATGTATGGTGGTTGTCCACAAACATTTTCTAGATCACCCATTACAGTTAGATCAACTTCGCCGCTTTCTCTCATCTTCAACTAATTTCACAAAGAAAGAAGTCATAAACTATATCATAATTGCATTACTACAAATTATGATTTTGCAATTTCAAAATTACGCAAGTTTTCTTACAGCTATTAAAGGAACACTTATGGATATACAATTTCAGGTTCTACAAAAAAAGAAAGCTGAAAGACGAAATGGGGCCTATGAGGCTAATAAGCGCGTATATTTGGGTAAGTCTTATGGACGTTATTTTTAACTTTAGCCGTTGCTTGGCACGGGTTACATCTCACAATTAAAATAGGTGTGCAGAGCATTTCTTCAATTTTGACTTTCATACTCATAAATGGATTAAAATTAATGCTAAGTAAGATTTTTTAAGATACGATGACGGTAACTGGAATACATGATATTCTTGATAACAAGAAAAGACATGATCATGATACAATCTAATCTCTAGTCTCCAATATGTATCGAAGTCTATCAATTGACATTTCAATGAAATTAAAATTGCTTTCAATTTCTTCTAGGTCCCAAAATAAAGCCTCTAATAGACATTCTCCTAGATCTAGAAGATCAGTTCACAGACAAGGAGATTCGAGACGAGGTCAACACGATGATCATGGCCGGATACGAGAACACATCCACTGTACTAATGTTCACTCTGATATTGATCGGGTCCTATCCTGAAGTTCAGGAAAAAGCTTACTCAGAGTAAGTATTTATTATTGAGTAGATAGTAATATTGAGGAGTGCGTTTCTTCCTGAGGATTAAGGATTAAATTTAAATTTCTTGATAAAATATTTCTTAATATCTTAGCTTAATTATAAATTCGTTTATTTTTTGAAAAATATACATATATGTAACACCTTAGTAACTATATATATTTCCAACAAACAAGAGGTAGCTTAAACTATATTCAGTGGCTGGGACCATCCTATTAAGCATTGTAGAAATGCCTGTGCCAGGAGGCCCCGCTCTTGCATATCATTTAATATTACAGTATGTTTGTTAATTTTACACCTAATATTTAACTTAAATTATTTACAATTTTACGAGTAAATAAGTTATAAAAAAAGAATTTGTGAAAAAATAATTTTTTGAAAAATAATTTCAGGGTACAAAAACATTTTGACAAAAACACAGGCGTTTTGAAGCAAGACTTATCAAGCTTAGTATATTTAGAGACTGTCTTAAAAGAATCCATGCGGTTTTATTCAACAGCCCCAGCTATATCAAGATATATTGATAAAGATGTAAAACTTAGTAAGTAATTTTTTTTTACTATAAAGCTACTAAAAATGTAAGTGTCTAAAACAATTATTGGATGCTTCATTGATAGTTTTTACTTTCATCAACAGACTATCAAAGTTTTCAAAAGAACGCTATAAAACTTATAGTATTGAAGTATGATAAAATTTAATAAATCCAACCTCAAATTTACATGTATAATTAAAAAATTCCATACCGTGATTAGGGTTGCCTCCCGTACTTGATATTAAAGTATTGTACTTTATTGAGGGAAATTTACTTTATACTATATGAGAAAAATAAAGTAGGTGAAAATACTATATTTTGCACGTTTTTGCAACCCTAATGGTGACTTTTTTTTACTTGTCAGATTGTAGAGACACTCAAAGATTATCATCTGTTTTCTTAGCCGATTTGAATTCCTCTCGCTCCATACTTAAACTTGTCTGGGTTAAAAAAATAGGAAAAACATAAATTGTACTTTATTTTGAAAGTACATACTTTTCCTTTTCTACCTTTTATAGTCAATATACTTTATTTGCTAAAAAATAAGGTGGCAACCCTAACGGTCATTTAGGTTACTTGTGGTGCCATCTGTTATCGATTAACGGAATTACGCCCAAAATTCATTCCTTTAATTTACATTCTAGAAAACTGTACCCTCCGCGCCGGCCACAACTGTACCATAATGATTTATGGCGTCCATCGCCATTCGATATGGGGTGTTGACGTGGAAGAATTCAGACCAGAGAGGTGGTTAGATTCCACATTACCAGCGAATGCCAACGCTTATATGGTGTTTGGCGCAGGGCGACGGAACTGCATTGGTTAGTACATCGCGACATCTGTTGTAGAAAGTCGTTTCAAATGAGTAGGTGTTCAAGATGTTTTATCTGAAGTCAATCACAGATTGGTTCCTTCTCTTAAATACTACGGTAGTCGTTCATGAATGCTAGCAACGTTCACCGTAACGCAACTCATGTTCTGTCTGGGATTGGGTTTAGAAAAAGGTCGTGGAACCCATTGAGGTTCGACTCAAAAGGGACCACCGCAACACCTATTTCTGTCCTATAACAGCATGTTGAGCGCTGCTTTATTCTGATTGGCTTGGTTTGGTAATTACGACTGACTCTTCGCAGACTTTAAAACTTAGTCCTCAAGAGTAGCAACGCATCTGAATCCAACATTAGGTACAACCCTAATTTTATCCAAGGTTAATTACTGATGCCCGTGGGCAGCAGCCACTTACCTACCATTATGTAGACTAAATGCTAGATTAGTACTTGTAAATTATAAATAGGTAACTATTATTAGCAGTAATCTCTAATATATTGTGGACAGTTAATATACCCACTCTTTTTTAGTTTTTGTCAGATACAGAATCTACAAACATAATCTTATTCAGAAATTGGGAGAAATAAGGTGTAAACTCCAACAATGCACATTGCATGGAATTAGAATTTTTTGAGTAATATACACGTATTACTAAACAGTTCACAAAAAAATCACGAAAACATTTCCCTTGAATCCGATATTTGCAAAAATATTTAGGGCTCGTCCGGGATTTGAACCCGGGACCTCTCGCACCCTAAGCGAAAATCATACCCCTAGACCAACGAGCCGGTTGGAAGGATTGTTAAAATTATATGTGAGATTTTATTGTAAAAAATGAAAGTTTGGTTAAAATTATAATTATATGAAATTTCATTTAAATAAAAAATAAAAAGTAAGTAATTGTCTTAACTGGAACAAGTTAGTCTGACTAGTGACCTACTAAGTAACACTTTGTGTTAACCGTTACATGTGCAGTTTCGTGATTACGATCATTCGACGTAACATGACAAAGTCACACTTCACATAATTGATGTTCTTTTTTTATTTAATTGAAGCAGCAAACGAGCATGCAGTCCACCTGACGATAATAGGTCCCTGTTATGTACATTTGTCACCAACTTTATATAGAACAGGGCTTATATCTGAAGTCAAGTCGTTAAGCCTGAAGTCGATAACAGGCGCCACTAGTGAGGTCTATCATGATTAGTGTCCGACCGAAAGACGATTTTTGGCCAAAGCCGAATGTTTAAAAACCATAAGAAAATCAGTTCCAAATTGTCTTAAACTAAATAATATACTTTGAGAAATTTTGTATATTAATGTTAATGTTAATCTTATGTATAAAATTCTCGTGTCACAATGTTAGTTACGTTACTCCTCCAAAACGGCTTTACCGATTTTCACCAAATTTTATATGCATATTCAGTAGGTCTGAGAATTTTTTAACATTTTTTTTTAATTTTTAGACATTTATTTTATTTTTAATTTTCTATAATGTGGCATTAAAAATACATACAATCCTAAATTTTTACCCTTCTATCACCAACCTAGGGGTTCTTAAAAAATAGGTTTTTTAATAGCCATTTTAGTAATTTAATCATTTATATGGCAAAACAACGTTTGCCGGGTCAGATAGTTACGTATAAACAATTTCTAGGCCTGATTATAATTGCTTTGCAACTTGTCAAAAATGATAAAATTTCGAAATAGTGTGAATTTAAACATAACTGGCAAAGCAAGGCCACGGCGGCGTATGCGCTTACCTCTGCGCCTTACCATCTCCATCGCGGTGACTGCAATCGTTACTGTTTGATCACTTTTTCCCTTGCTTGGAATCTTCGGCTTCAGCCTTAACATCGGCTAATTTTGGCCTTGGCCGAAGGTTTCGCCGAAGGTGGTATTTTTTCCCGGAGGTGGCCAAGGCGAAGCTTCGGTCGGACACTAATCATGATTGATTCATATGTCAGTCGGCTTCCACACAGTGCCGTAGCGTGCCTTGACGGGGCCCCGTATAAAAAATTGTTTGGGGGTTTTGGGGGCTCTTGGGAAGGGTAAATATTTCTCACAAAAGAAAAAAATGTTTGCATTAAATTGAAAGAAATATTTATACATTATAATTAGCTATCTATTTTTCACTGTTTCCAAAATTTTTACAAGCAATTTAAATTAAGTATACACTCTCCTTGCCTTTTTTTCGGCAAACAGGTTTATTAAATCATTTATAACTGATCAGTTTTAATTTTTAATCCCGCTGCCCGCGATAACCGATGTAGGGTGTTGTAAAAGATTTAATTTCAGATTGTAATTTCTGAAATAAATAAATTGGGAAATTATTATTAGTTTTTGCTTACATACTTTTGGGCCCCTGTGGTCCGGGGCCCCGTATAATTGATACGGCCGCGTATAATTTATCCGCACTGAAACGCAAGACCTACTTTAAGCCAGGAATAAGTGTGGCGGTGGTACGTCTACGGTTAAATCATTCAATTTCAAACTTTTACTTGAGTCTAGGTCGGTAAGGTCGGTCATAGTTGCTTTGCTACTTCTGATAAAGCTGCAGTGTCTGAAGTCAGTCTCTCTGCCTTATCACAGCTCTTTAAGATATAACACAGCAGTATCTAGCAAGCAGTGTCCAACTAAAGCATTGGCTTTGGCTTCGACTTCGGTCACATTCGGCAAAGTATTCGGCTTTGACCAAAATCGGCCGAAATTTTTATTCAAGCCGACGGTTCCAGCAAGTGCCTAAATTGAACTAACTATAACGAATACACGATAGAGCTCTGCGATCTATCTCCAGTGTAGCGAAAGGGTAACCGAAAACTCCACCGTGGCCTTGCGTCACCAATTGTGTACAGAAATTTACATTTGAACTGCAATTATTTAGAACAGTAGTAGTAGTAAATTTAAATCAACTCTAGAAGTCATTAATATCCAATCAACATATATCTTCACCTATCTACAAAAATAAAAATCGTTTAACAAATCAGTTCTAGCCAATTAAGAACTGAATTTCTTAATTCTTTGATTTTGAACCTTCGGCATCGGCTCGAAAATTGACCTTATAAGCCACCATTATAAGGCAAAAATAGGCGTTGTTTTAATTTACTTTTAATTAAATATCGTTTATAATTTAACTAGCAGAGCCCGCGGTTTCACCCGCGTTTAAAAGAAATGTAACGTGACATACATTAACCGAAATTTTATACCTTTCTCTCTATTTTATTCTTTTACCGGTACCGCCGCCGTACCTTATGCCGGTACCGCCGCAAAAGCTACGTCTCGCAATTTTTAAATC
>MOOZ01000099.1:159564-172816 GCA_002930495.1 Cecropterus lyciades | reverse complement strand
CTGCCGAGCGAATATTAAAACAATAAATCATTATTCATTTATTCAGAAAACATTTGAATAGAATTTGAACATACAAATGGAATACAAAACAAAAATAATTTACTATTATATTAATAAGTCAAAATGAATTAAAAAATATATTATTTGTTCTTTCTCGGCAGGTAACTTGAACGCAAAAATAATGAAAAATATTCTTACAACACTTATCAAGTAAATTGTTCGCAAAAATAAACTTTAACAATAAATTATTTCTCCCACAAAGAAATCTCGATTAATTAAATACGCAACAGATTTATTAAATGTCATAGAATTAACAAGAATCTTTGGAATCGTAATATTAATTTCTAATTTCATCCTACTGAAATTAAAATCTTGAGCCTTATAAATGAGGAAAACCTAAAAACACAAAAAAATATTAGCTGTATTATATAAGTGTTTACCCCTCGAAAACGAAAAAAAAGGGTTTACTCAGGAATACAATTTTATTATTATTTTTTAATTCATTACAGGCGTCAATGGAGAGCAGTGACCACTTTTTATTATTCGGAATATATTGCTAGTTAGGTGAAAAATAAAAAATCATTAACTATTTACAATTTACATAATATCTCATTTATAAGGCCCACTATTTTAATTTCCAAAAAGATAATTTTTACAGCTCGAGTGAAGATAAATAGAAAATTGAGGTTAATTTTCGAAAATATACAGTCACAATACAACATTATTCTACAGTATAGTCTATTTCACAACATCTGGAACCTAAGACCGCTTTTAATTAAATTCAGTTGGACTTTATATTTGAGGAATATGTTGTAACTTTAATCCATTTATACCTTCAAAAATCATAACCGACTCCGAAGAATTCTAAGTAGAATTTAATTATAGAATTTTAGTAAGCGTTCCTATTCTACACAAAAAACACGTTGTTCAATAATTTACCATAGATTACTACTATGGTAAATTATTGTATTTGTAGGAACATTTTAATAAATGTTCCTACAAATCCAAGAACAATTTAATCGAACCATTTATTATTTAGTGTTCCTAAAACATATAGTCCAACAGTGTATATGACGCGATCTCTAATCTATAATAACAACAGTAAAAATTGCACAGTTCGACACTTACTCTCCAAGAGGCTTCCATTACTTGCCCAAAATAATCGCACAAATTATCATAATATTGCCATTATAAAGAGAGGCTCCGAATATAGCTTAAATAATGAAGAACAAATTGTTCAAAGGGCGTACAATATACTGCATTTTTAACGGAAACTAATTTAATGAAGAATTTATTTACATTTTAAAAGCAAAACATAAAAATCTGTTGAAGAATAGAAAGTATTGACAAAATAAATTCTTGAACACACAATATATTGTATGCCCAAATATTAACATCATACAAAAATAGTGTCTATGTACAGCACTAAATAAAACAATAAATACATAAAATTCTTTAGCATTAAATATTGCACAATTATGGCTTCATAAGCGAAGTGGACGTAACGATTACCGTGCGACAATAATAGAATAGATAAAATTAAATCGACTAGCATCATAATACTTTCAACTTATAGTAAATTAAATAAAATATTAAAATTTTCAACTCAGGTTTAAACATCTTAACTTAAATAGATACACCATACTTCCTTCAGGCCAAGAGACGAATATTCTATTTTAAAAGTAATAGAGTTGATCAATTATTTTAGGCCACCGACCATAGTTTACTATAGTATAGACCGCAATTTACTATAGTAGTCATATAAATAGAAACTCGTATTAGGCTTTTTAAATTTATTCAAATTTGTTCTTGAGTCTATTTATTTGTTCCTCAATAAAATGCAAATATGCGTGAACTAGCAAAGTCGGCTGTTAATCTTTTAATTTAATATTTACAAGGTGATCATTTTTGTTTCCTTTTACATATTATTTATTCCTTTTTTATTTATGTTACCGTTGTTTTATAATACAGTTTGGTTTTCTTTGTTCATAATAAAGTGAATAGTTTATATTTTATTGTTCTTGATATAAATAGATTCCATTGCAATCATCATTTAAGTTTCAATTATTTAGCACATCAATATATCAAGTCAATGGCTGTTTTAAACTTTCAATAGTTTTAAAATAGAATCTCGTGAAATAACACTAGATCACAGTCTATATTATATACATAAGTTAGATAAACATTTACCTAAAGTTGTTTTACAGGAAACATTTGAACGTCAAAACGACGCATAGTTAAAATACTACAATTCAAGTAATGTACAGACTGATTGATCAGAATTATTGATTGCAGACTTCGTAGAGAATTTAGGACTTTCCAAGAAATCTAAGCGTATTCTACTTATTCAAAGTAAATCTAAAGCTCTTTTCAAATTGCTCTAAGCAATCCAAATTTGATTCTTTGTTAAATTACCCATTCGCTTACAAAATACGGTCCATCTGGATGAACTACGAGTATATATGTAGATTCTAGTTCGACTACAATCAAACAAGAATATATAGACGATTCGTACAATTTTACAAGATATTTCATCGTAGTAAAGTGACGAGCGCCCGACAAGATACAAAAGGACATTCCTATACTTATTTCACTTAAGATATTAGATCACTAATTCTGTTCAATCAATCATGTTTCGCCGTACATTGGGAAAGTCACACTGGAAGCAGCGCAGTACGATGCATTCTTGTCAGCTAGTCGATAGACTTGGACGGTTTCACTCTGTCCTGTTTGTCTGTACTGCTTTGGCTGCTCCTAAAATATATATAACTCATATTAACTTCCAGTGGGCCAGGAAACATTTTCTTTAAGCGTGATTAGACTCTGCGTGCAAAGTCATTGCACTCTGCGTACAAGCGTAGAGAGTTAAAACTAATGTTTGTTTCATCTTAAAAGCCACGAAATTTCATTGCAAATTGTAGTAAAAATAGTCAAAATTCGCTTAACGAAGACGCTCGCAGCGCAGCAAGGCTGTTGAAATTGTATTGTTGAAATTTCATATCAAAAGTCATGAATATGAAAAAGTCATGAATAGGTATACCAAGAGCTAAACCGGTACATCTTGCATGTTTGTCAATTTATTTATTATGTTATTATACAATACTTTTTTTACAATTAGGTAAATTACAATGTATTGTGTAAAAAAATTACAATATTACAAAGACGACTGATTTATATTAATTTAGTAAAAAAAAACACATATGGATTATCGTTATAATATCATTTAGGGTTTAAGCGTAAAACCGAACAATAAAATGTAGGTATATTCTTAGAACTTTAGTATTACAATTAAAAATAGTGTGTATTAACTTACCAGTTGAAACTTAACCGTCACAACATATGGCACAACCTGGAACAACAGCAATAAATCTTACATTAAAAACATAAAAAAAATATCCGTATTGTACTCATCTGTTACATACCTATCAGAATAATAATAGCCTGTTCAGTTTCCAGATGCCAATATCAATTAAATTTTAGACTTTTCAATGTAGGAGAGGTTAGGTTCAGTGTAGTGATAGTTCCATAAATTGTACAAAACAGTGTCTCCCAAAGTGGCCGTGGATAATACGTGTATTGTCCCTAGAGGTCTACAGAGGACCAGTGAGAGGATCAGTGAAAACTAGGTGTGTTGAACCGATTTATAGCACAATATCTGATTTTTGATTATTTTGTTTTTTGCTCACTCCAAAAAAAAGAGCGAAAAAGAGGAGATTCTAAAATTGGACGGCAAATTGCCAAACAATTAAAATTTATTTAAATTTAATTTTATTGCGCCTGTTTAGACAACCGTACATAAGGAGTAAACTCCAGTCGTGCGTCGGAGCTGACACACACTTTTTTTTTGTTTTATCTATGTATGATACCCACCGTCCCTTGTGCTTGTGTGGGCGAGGCTCCTCAGCGGGCGGGCTGCCGCCGCTCGGCACTCGCTCGAGCTTCGCCCCCGCTCCCGCCGCCGCCCCCGCCGCCGCTCCCGCTCCCGCCCCCGCTACCGCTCCTGAACTGGCCGCGTAAAGGGACCTGCACCAAACTGCTCTTTCATTCCGATTATACATTTCATAACAACTATTGTTTATCAGATGCAAGCAAACGAGCATGCAGTTCACCGGATGGTAAGTGGTTACGCCTATGGACATTTGTAAGCAATTTTATATAGAACGGGGATTCTATCTGGAGTCGAATACGGATGCGTTGCGTCTCCCGAGGACTTGGGTGGTCGCCTCATGTATAAGTGAGCCAGCAACCACACCTTTCCAACGAAACGCAAGATCTACTTCACGCTAGGAATAGGTGTGGCGGTGGTACGTACCCGATCGAACTACACTGATTATACCATCTTACATGTTGCACAAAGATGCAAGTAAGCTTCGATCGTGAAGCTGTTCTTCATTTCTGTGGTAGGGTGCGGGTGCCAACTAACTTTCATATGAGGCGAGTGTTAAGTGTGGCAACCCATCTATGATCATCCTTATATTTATAAAAAGTATGCAGTTGGTTACAAGTAGTGATGTCCACGATAGAAGCTCGTTTTGCATTTTATTCGTATAGAAAAATATGCCATGAAAGCTACGCTAAACGCACGATTATGGAAAGGAGTCACTATCATTTGTAAACATTATCAAAATAACCAATAAAAATGCAGTTCTACTTAAGGTCAGCTACGTGTTGCTACTACTGAGAATTTAGTTACAACGTCTCGTAAAAGTGTCTTTGTTTTACCACACCCTTCAAAACCAAAATAAAGTATTTGTCAAGTAGGTATCAAGTACTGCTGTATTGGGACAAAAATAGGTACTGGTAGTTCAGCCACCACAATTTAATTATTTTATTATTATTATTTAACTACATTTAAATAATTGCTTATCGACTTTTCAATTTACGAACCTGAATTTAGGCTGCCTAGCGCTTGCGTTCCCAGTTTTCCGTCGCAGTGAGTGAAAGGCGGTCTTCAGCGGTTTTTCAGCCACCACGCTGCTAGGTTCTGGGACGTTTTTCGACCGAGCGAACGTTGTTACTGTCAGCTGCACGTCCTTTATTGGCTCGTTTGAAGCTGAGGAACAATAAAATATAAAATTGTAATGATGTATAAATTGTGTATCACCGTGTATACAGGTTAATCTTCGAAACTGTTCAACCAATTTCAATAAAACTTAATAAGTACATATTCATGTCTATTAGTGTTAAGTGGCGCTGTGTTTTTGTTAATAGTAAATATTGTTATATGTCTTTGAATTAATAATTACTTCTTTAAAGAAAATAAAAATTATAAGGAAATGGATTCAGTTTATTTTCTATCAGTCTTTACCAGTCTACTGCTGTTCATAGGCCTCCTCTGCGTCACTCCGACCAGTCCTAAGTCCTATTAATCTAGCAAATTTCTGTTTCTTCTGTTTTCTTCAGATCGACAGTCCACCTGGTCAGGTGCGAACTCTTCTTCTTTTTCCCTGACGTGATCTCCATTAGGATTTCACTAACCCATTTGTCTGACTTACGAACGTTGTGACCTACAGGAGCCATGGCTTACCCCTATAAAGAAACAATTAACTCTAACTTACCAGTGAACTCTTCGATAGGTTTATCGATAGTATCATGATCAATCCAAGTTAACCCCATCTCTACTTTCTCAGCTAAATCCTGCCAACGGCGACGGTTTTCCAATGTGCCGGCGAGTAGAGGTTGAATCCAGGGGAAAGTATCGGAAAGTACTTTGTATAATGGTAAGCAGATCATGTCGATGAACCCGACTTGCATTTGGGGTAGCTCGTCCTTTTTCTCTCTGGGAATTAAATTGACAAGATTTTGGTAAGCCGTTGGTGTTAGTAACATGAGTATAGAGAAATTTACATGTAATAAAATGTATTGTGTTTTTACACTGTAAAAAGATGGTCAATTTTTTCGTGTGAAACATCTATAGGCACATGTAAACCTGATTGTTGGCGTGGCGATCGCCACACCTTATTTATTTTTGCGCCATATGTTATAATTTCTCGCAACTATTAAGTATCGAACAAAACTAAGCGGACTGCGGTGTTAGTTCGACTTAGTGAGGGGTACTGTTCATAGATGGCGTAATTTTCATTATGCTATTATATATATTTAGTTCCTGTCGCAATCTTGTCTTTTATGCATATTACTTGTACGAACACGAGGTCACGTGAAGGCTGTTTTTACCAAGGGCTTCGTATACTTTATTGCCTTAAAAATGATATATAATAAAACTGAAAGTTCCCCGTGGTAGTACATCCAAATATTTGCAATAAATATAGTTTGGAGGACATGTCAAAAGTAACTATAGTAATATCTATGACTTACAATTTTTGTCTGTCTGTTTGTTTCTGTGTAAGAAATAGCATGAGACCAAAACTACTGAATTAAACTTTATAAGGTGTGTCCGTATTATTGAAGTAACTTAGTCATTTTTCATTAAAATCCGCTTACTCTACCAAAACTTATTGATATTAGTTTTTTTTAACGCAGGTGAAACCGCGGCTACAGCATAACATAACCTATGTTAATTATCTTTCGAGCTACATCTAGTTTATCTATATATATAAATATGAATGTTTGTCTTCATGTCGTTTATAGAATCGCAAACTATGCATTTGATCTTCTTGACTGTGATGATCTTTAGCTAAGTTGTTGTGCATGAGTCAACGAAGGTTTCTGAGTTGGTACGACCAATTTTCGACAGATGGAGCCACTATTATTCAAATTCAAGACTTACCTGTCCATCATAGCAATCGGTTGTTGGTTAAGCTGTAGCTTCTCCAAGTCCCCTTGGTCGAAGAACTCATCAGCCACGAGCTTCGCCACCTTATGTTGAACCTCCCAGGGTTTTGCGATCGCTGACACGTCACAAGCCGTCATCATCATACCGCATAACACTAGAATAAAATATAAATATATTATTATATCGACTAGGGATTGTAAATTCGCCTTATTTTCAATCCAGCCGGGTCCGGTCGAATTTCCATCAGTCTGAAACCGGTCACCGAATACGATGAGTTGGTACCGGATCCGGTAATTGTGTATCGATGCCGGATCCTCCGGAATACCGGATTCGGTTTTCCGGATTGCAAATCTAACATCGACTAAATAAAGAAAGGAAGATAATTTATTACCCAGTAAGAGAAACATTTAAAAGAGAATTATTTGCTGTTTTAGTGCTTGACACGTTATACTTGTCTTCAGGACTGTGCCTGACAACAAGTATACATTACTTGAAAGGCAAATCTAGTGTCCGTTTCGGCGTAAAAAGTTACATTTTGGAGCCGACAAATGGTGTTATGTAATTGTCTTGAGGCAGAATAAAGTCTCCCAGGGTTCACTAGTAAAGTTATAGATCAGTATTTTGTTCACCGTGTGGATCACCAGTAAAACTAGTGTAGTTCGACCGGGGAGGTACCACCGCCACACCCATTTCTAGCGTAAAGCAGTTCTTGTGTTGCTTTGGAAGAGTGTGGTTACCGTCTCACTTATATATGAGGCGACCATCTCAGTCCTCGGGCGTAGCAACGCATCTGTGATCGACTCTCTGTTCTCTGTCCTCTCTGAGAACCCCTATTCTACATGAAGTTGCTTACAGATGTCCATGGGCAGTAACCACTTACCATCAGGTGGACTGCATGCTCGTTTGGAAGGGTGACTGTTAGTAACTAAAGGTGCGCTTCCGGTTGTATGAATTGAAGTAAAAGCCCAATCTAATAACCAAAAATCCAAATAAGGTTATAGAATAGCTTTACATAAAGTTGCGTTCACGCCAAACGACTAAGTTGAAACTTCTCGAATAAATATGTCCTTTTTTATGTTATGGAGTAGCAAGTGAACATATAGTCTACCTGATGTTAAATAGGTAACTGACCATAAATATCGGTAATAAACCCTACATAAGATCAAAGTCTCACAGGTTGGAACGGCTCTGATAAGTATGTTTCAATACCCTTACCACAATCTTCAGAAAAAAACTTAATACTGCTATTATATCACCTTCGATTAAAAAACAAATACCTTAACTGTTAATTTTTCTGACTAATGTTTACTCTGCGACATCCCTATTTTTGAGATTATCTCTGTCAACTTACATTCTTTCTTTTCCTGACTCTGCCAATCAAATTCTCCATTGTCGACTAGTTCTAGAAACTTGGATTTCTTCTTGAAATACATCGCTAGGTCCGTTGACAGAATAGCTGTTTCTACAACTCGCATTACGTCTTTGTAATCGCAAGGAGAGAGTGCCTGAAACAAAAAAAAAAAATAGTAAAAAATTGTAAACCATTTCGTAAAGCACCTATAGAAGATTCCATTTCAGCAATAGATGATTTCAGATTACAAAGAAGCGATGTCAAACACGACAAAGGACAAGAATAATTACATAATAATAAGAACAATTTTATATTATAACAAAAATTTAAAAACAAAATTAAAATATTGTTTTGACGACCCACGTGGTGGAGCGATCACCGTACCGGTCTGACACGCAGTGGGTCCCGGGTTCGATGCCCGACCAGACAGACATCTGAATGATGAGTTTAGAGTTCTGCTCTGGGTCTGGGTGTTTGTGTATTCGTCTTTGTGTCCATGGCACCCACGACACAGAAAAATCCTAGTGTGGGGCTATGAGAGTAGGAAGCGTTTATGTTTATTGCTACAGTCAAAATAAAATAATATCAATATGTATATGTATACATTGTTTGTCTGCATAGTAAAAAACATTATGGGTGGTTTTAAATAGTTACTTTAATTGTATAGAAGTAGCAAACGTGCATGCAGTATACTTTATCGTAACTTGTCACTGCCGCCCATGTACACTTGTAATCAACCCTATTATGTAGGGCTGATTTGAATCTGAATTGATGTTGGCCACAGGTGCGTTGCTACCACTGAGGACCAAGTTGAAACGCCTCGGATAATAGTATGTCTTCCTTAACACGCCCTTGAAGGGCGGCCAGAACACAGCAGCGCGTAATACTGCTGTTATTAGGCAAGAATAGGTGTAAGTAGGTTCTATTTGAAGTCAATTACAGGTGTGTTGCTACTCCCGAGTTATTTTAATGTGATGAATTATATGGCAGAAGCGTCGGTGCTTCCGGAATGTCCTACCACCTTCAAAAATTCTATATCTTGGTCACTAACCTATACTTCTCTTCACAAATGCACATTGGACCATGGTGTTCACTCCAGGACTACCCCTTATTATGGGATCCCTACCGAAAAGTGAGACATATATTGGTTTATCTTACCTGGAAAATATTATTGCTCTCACTATTCAAAATCATGACACACTGGTCAAAATGATGATGTTCCATAGTGGACGTAGAGTACAAAATCGCTAAAGGACTCTCAGTTTTCGTCTGAAAGGCATTATTCGTTCCTCTATGGTCTAGATCGTGGCATAGACAAGCGACTAACAGCCCCAAGATTTCTAAGTCAGACATAAAACGTTCCATCTTGCCGGTTTTCAACATCGCGAACATTGTTTGTGCGACGTTTAGCGCGTGGCGCCAGTTGTGGTATTTTACTGGTCTGTAGTTTTTCTTCACGCTTAGTATCCAACGGCAGAGGACCTGTAATAAGATTTATACTTATCATTAGAATGATCATTAGATATATACTCAACTAGTACTTATATGATCTGATTGAGGGACGGTAATAAGTTTTTCTGTTACAGAAAATTGCAGTTTTAGATTCGAGTTTTCTATGGTTTTTTGAAGAAAATACCATAAATATAGGATATTAAAATTATATCTAGGGAAAATACTTATTTAAGAAATAATAGCTAACTTGCTAAACTGAGTAGCAATCGCTTTTTAGTATTATTTTCTTAAAAAAATATCTAAAAATAGATAAAATTCATGATTCACGTTTATAATATAAAGTCACAATAGGGCAAACTTAATGACTTATGGCATTCTCTACGAATCAATCCTGGGTGGCTGGAAAATTTGCGGCAGGTGATTATTTTAAATGTGAACAATAATAATATAGAATATACAAAGTTATAAATAAATATATAAATATCATAAAATATATACATACAATAGACATACTATACACAAAATAAATCTATAAAAAATATACACAAACAAAATACACATGATATAAAAATGAAGTAACAGATGATTAAGAGCCAAAAGCAGTGTTCAAATAGTGCTCTTGGACAAGCTTTTTAAACACGACCTTACTGGGTGCTTTCCTGATATCAGCGGGCAGGGCGTTCCAAAGCAGTACCGCCTGAACAGTGAACGAATAATGAAAGAATCCGCTATAATGCAGTGGAATGTTGGCTCTTAAATGATTATACGACCAAAGCATTTATCGTTCAATTGAAATGGATTTAGAAAAAAATGCCACTAGTATAAAAAATATTGTCTTATTTAAGATTCAGTTGCAAAAGTTGGTTGGTTGGAAATGGCCGGTTAATGTTAAATAATTCACTATTAAACTCACTTATTCATATTCATATTACTTCCATTAGAAAACGGTTATGAAGAAGTATGGTAAATATAAATATGGCAAACATTATTAAAACAATACTTACATCATATGGTATGTGGAATTTCTCAACAAGATTACATTGCAGGAACATTCGCAACGTAGCTCTGCAAGTATCCTCATCAGATAAATCGAAATCTAAAATAAAAATCGAGCACTTTAAAACATAAACATAAACGCTTTCTACATTCATATCCCCCACAGAAGGATTTTCTCCTGTGTCGTGGGTGCCATGGACACACAAAGACAAATACACAAACACCCAGACCCAGAACAGAAATCTAAACTCATCATTTAGAAGTCAGTCTGGGCGGGGATCGAACCCGGGACCCACTGCGTGTCAGACCGGTATGGTGACCGCTCCGCCACGCGGGTCGTCAACAATATTGAACAGGGCTTCTATGTAAATACATATATGTACACTGAAGGGTGAGATGGTCGCCACATGACATTACGCTATGTTTGTTTGTTTTTTCTTATGTAGTAGCAGATAAAGCCCAGGTGCACAGCTAGTATTACATAAAAGGTTCATGATTATTATGATACATACCGTGAAATTGGAAGCTATAGAGATTATACACTTCAGCAGATGGTATTATTTCTTGGCACAGCTTGTTCGTGTCTTCGGCAGACGCTGTCGCATGATACGATAGGCATTCCAGGGCAACCTGCAAACATTATGATTTGAAAAGTGTGGCATATATAATTTAAGTGGAGATATATTCATATACAATGAAGAATATGTCATTTTAGATTTAGAGGCAGTGAGGGCGGAGGTTAGTAGGTTACTGGTGATGTCCATATATACATATACAGATGTTCATAATAATGAAAAATAATAATTGAATTAAGTAACTTAATTTATACAAATTATCAGAAAAAAAATGCCGTCATGGGACGCCTGGTAGATGTAAGACATCGGGTTCGTACAAATAATTTGCAATAAAGACAAGATTGCGACAGGAACGAAACATAATGAAAATAACGCCATCTACGAACAGTACTCTGCACTAAGTCGAACTAATACCACAGCCGATACTTAATAGTTCTAAAAAGGTATAACAAATAAATGGCGCTACAATAAATACGGTGTCGCGTTCGCCAACCCAACAATCAGGTTTACGTGCGCCTATAGATGTTTGACATCAATAAATTAAACGGGATATTTTTTCTATATAAATATACGTTACCTTTTGTTTAGCCATCAGTTTGCAAGCGTTTTCATACATTTGTGTGTTATGAATACCAAGACCACAGAAAATGGCGAATGCTTCGAATATCGATATATCGCCATCCGTAAACTGAGTTCCGTTGTCCTGAAAATAACGTTTAATTAAATTGAAAAAAATATATAAGAAAGACTTAATGAACTTAAATGTGTGACGTGCGTGTGTGTACGCACGTGTGTGGGTGTGTGTGTGAGAGATAAAGGGAGAAAGACATAGGGAGAGATAAGTATGAATGCACACGTGTTTAAAATAAATAAGTATTACTTTAGGCAAAATTTAATATCTTGTTTAAAGTGTGATAATAAAGGTAGAACTCGTGCTGATACGACTTGAAAGGCACCACCGCTACACCTATTTCTCCCTAATAACAGTGTGGTACGGAAGACATACTTATCCGAGGCGTACCAACTTAGTACTTAGAGGTTGCAAGGCATCTGTGACCAATTTCAGGTGACTAATGTGGGGTTGATTACAGATGTCCATGGAAGGCAGTGGCCACTTACCATCAGGTGGACTGCATGTTTTCTACGCTTTCTATACTCATAGCCCCACACTAGGATTTTCACCTGTGTCGTTAGCCCATGCACACACAAAGACGAATACACAAAAGAAAAAAATCTAAAATCTTCATTAAGATGTCTGTCGGGCCGGGGCTCGAACCCGGAACCCATTGCGTATCAGACCGGTAAACTTGCTTGTTTGTTACTTCCATATTGTAAAAAAACCTGCCTAGGAGGTAAATTATACGCAAAATGTGCGACGTATACGCACGTCGCATCGTATACACGATTTAAAAAAAACTTAATAAAAAAAGTAATAGAAAAACGGCAAAACGTTGCACAAATTATGTGAATAATAAAAAAAACTATGATAATGGTCACAATTATGCCATAATGTTAGTATTGTTTAAAAGTTTTAAGTCACTTTTGTCGACTGGTTCCAAGTTACCTTATTAATAAGCTGAGCGACGCCAATAACGTCCTTGTTCGCGTTCACGATGGGCATACAGAGCATGGTAGTGATGTTCGCGGCGTCGTCCGCGTCCGCCGCTGTCAGGACCATGCCGTTCTCGCGACGCCACTCGTCTACGTCTGATATGTTTAGTGCTTTGTTTGATCTAGCCACCTGGGAAATATTTAATACTTATTAATTATTAAAATTCATTAAAAAAGATATTTTTATACACTGATCATAAAACAAACATACATAAGAAATAAATAAAAAACATAATAATATACGTGACGAATAGATATCCTCTGCATTTGGAGATGTCAGTTAAGTTTTTCAAGGCACTAGACGGTGTAGGCAAGGAGACATACTTATACCAGGCGATCGAACTTAGTCCTCAAGGGGAGCAATGTATCTATGACCAACTTTGGTGAGACTAATCTTAAATGTGGTTGATAGCAGCTGTCCGTGGTCGCCAATAGCCACTTACAACCAGATCGAATGCTCGTTTACTACTCCTATATCATAAAAATGGTAAATATATTTAATAAATCACTAAGGACAGTAATTTGGAAGCAGAT
>MOOZ01000099.1:117615-128270 GCA_002930495.1 Cecropterus lyciades | reverse complement strand
AATATACACAGGATTGAATCTTTGATAATATACACAGGATATATTTGAAAATATACACAGGATTGAAATTTGACATCTGAATGAAGAGTGTAGATTTCTGTTCTGGGTCTGGGTGTTTGTGTATTCGTCTTTGTGTGTCCATGGCATCCACGACACAGGAGAAAAACCTACTGTGGGGCTATGAGTGGAGAAAGCGTTTTATGTTTTTTTTTTTTTATGTTAGGATTATAAACGTTCATTCTATAATTAAATATAATCCACTAAGTAAGCAGACTTAATACCACTTCAAAGTAGTTTAAACAATAAAAAAATCCCCAAAAACACAAAAAAACGAATGATAATTCAATGCAAATCCATGATCCATTATAACGAAGTCCGTCCGCCATTTTGATCGTGAAAAACCGGTATAAATCGGATGAGTCCGGTTTTAGCACAAATAGTGTTTACAGTTGAAATGGATTATTTCCCTTTGCAATATTACGTTCCTTTGTTCCGTTGTTAATCCCATATAGATCCCAGTATTGGATATTGAATCTCTCAACAGATTACGGCTTATATTCTACAGTATTAACAATCCCCTTAGCAAAGGTCATCGCACCTGTCTACGTTTCTACGTTAATTTACATAGATTTGAATAATTTTGATTCTGCGCGTTTGTTCACTTTTTATAAAATTGTATCGTTGGGCATTAAAAAAATTTTGGTGTGGTTCTCAGTACTAAATGTTAGGGTTTATTACCCAACTGCTAAAAGGAGGGTTATGTTTTGACCGCGTATGTATATATGCATGTATATATACATACGCCGTCCGCGTATGTATGTATCAATTTGTATGCCAATTAGGCGAAACGTGTATGCTCTATTATGTTAAATCTTGGTGTAACTACCTTTGTTTGTTATCTTTCAAGTTAATATTAGTTATTATTATTATTATTTTAATTGCGAAACGTATTCTTTTTCTGCCATGCTATATCCAACCAGAGATAAACTGTTGGTTCATATAATATATCTGACTGTCTGTATAATATATCTGGCTATGGGAAAAACACTCTTTTTTTTAAATAAATCCTCTTGTTCCATACCATTATCTATAAAAAACTGCAAAAAGATTTTTTCTTATCGTTCTATTTTTTAACTTAACGAAAATTATTTTCGATTTTTTAGTTCAGCTTGTCTCAAAAGCGTGTTTTTTTTATAAACTTTCGCTTATTTTCTACTTTTTAGTTGAAGTAGTTACAAAAGCGTGTTTTTTTCAGTTTTTTAAACAATTATTATTGTTATATCGTCCATAGTTTTCGCAGCGTACGCGACGAAAAGAATTTTTAAGATTTTTTTTACAACTTGGTATCACATTACTGAAGTTTTAGCAAGGATACCTTATTTTTTCTAATAATAAATATAGCCTATGTTACTTTGGAATAATGTAGAATTCTAATGGTGAATGATTAAAATCGGTTCTGTAGTTTTTGAGTTTATTAATTACAAACATGCAAAAATACAAACATACAAAGATACAAAGTTTTCCTCTTTATAATATTAGTATAGATTAGTATAGATAAGCAGGCGGTCGACTGATGCGGGGCAAAGGGGCCGGACTCGCCGTAGGCATCTCAAGAAAAGAACGCTGGTTCGCCGAGCTTTAAATGTTTCTCTACTAATAACTTCTAACGACGATATCTCAAAAACTATTCATCGTATTGATATAGTGTAGAGGGCAATTTTAATCTGCATTAAATGCATAAGCTAACTAACATATTCATTTGGACAAGGATTAATACTGAACTAAAGAAAATAGCTTTGAAAATAACGTAATGTTTTTAATTAAAATTTTGAACATAAAAGTGGTTATTGTAAGTCAACCGTAAGAGATAGAGATATGCTATCGCGGACTTATTTGTAGAATTTTTAAAGATTTTGAATTCGTTAGTACCTTACTCAACTGTATCTTTGCTATTGTACGCGGCGTTCGCGTGGAAAGCTTCCAGTTGGCGAGATTTTTTGCGACCTCTTCAACATTTATCGCTGTATTTCTGCTAATTTGCATAAAAACAAAACAATTATACCTAAACCTTCCACTCTTTCTATTATTGAAAACCGTATAAAAATCCGTTTGGTAGTTTTCGAGTTTATCGCTTTCAGACAGACAGAAAGACGCGGCCGGGGACTTTTATATATAATATTTATAGATTAGAAAGTACGCGAAAATACTTTTTTCCATAATCTTGGCTTAAAAAACGTTTGGTTTGCGTGAAACAAACAATAGATTATTACTGAGAGAATGGTACAATATTTGTATTTGGTGACCTTTGTTTTTTTTTCGTCAAATTGCAGAGACACAGATTATCTAGATTTCGGCCTTTTTTTCACCGACTTAAATTCCTCTCGCTCCATCCTAAAAGATTAAAAAGTCCTAAAAATTGAAGAAAAAACAAATATTTTATTTTGAAACTACGAACAAACAAACATCCAGGCCCAGAACAGAAATCTAAATTCATTATATTTGTCTGGCTTAGGATCCCAGGACTCTCCGTGTCAGAACGCATGACCAATCTGCCACGCGGGTCATACACCAAAGTACCCAAAGTATCCGCGTGTTATGCATACAAATTAAGATTCCTTTGACCTGACCTGGACAGCGCTGAATCGGAATTTTTGTACCAAAAGTCATAAATAACGGATCATTCATCCCGAAAGCTTTGACGCTGTATTCAAAATGTATGAACTGATCCTTATTCGGATCACGTAGTTTGATACCGAGATTCTGTCGCAGTGAGAATTCAATCTCTATATCTGGCTATGGGATGCCGGCATCCTGTACGTTTAGAAGAATATTTTCGTCTAATAAAATAAATAATTAATGTAGACGTTCCCAATTCTCATTGGAGTATGGTAGAATACCGACCTTCAGATGGTATAACTCTAGATAACCCAGTTATGAGCACGTATGGGCTTAAAATTGTAAATAACAAGGATTTATTATAAAATGATAAGACCCGAGGACTATAATTGAAATGAGCAAATTATCTGGATATAAACAAAATGTTAATAAATTCATACATTTAATCAATTTTCAATGTATGCTATTATTGTGAACAAACTTAAAATCTTATTCAGTTTCATTGCAAATTTAGCTCTAACTTTTCCTAGGAATTTGGAGAAAGCCTTAAGAACAATGCAAGACTCAACAATCAAGATGAAACAAAATCCAGGCAAATTTGAATAGTTTTAATAAATCCGGGACGAAGGCTTGGCAGAGTTTCTGCTGATGCTGAGGGAAGAATATATCGTACCTCAGTTTTCTGTATTCTTCGTTTTGATATGCAAACAGTACGCATGATATTATATTTTCGTGAATTTATGATTAGAAAACCAAGGTACTGATGCATAGGAAATGTTGACGAATCTTTATAGAAACAGATATTTGAATATAAGGTTTTTTTATGACTTCGTGATTGAAAAGCATTGTTCTGTTGCATATGATTTATTCGCATCGTCCTAGAAAAGTTTTTAATTTAATTGGAAGCGCAAAGGAAGTATTTAACAGCGCGTTTGTACGTCTAGTCTCATGTTTAATAAAAATATCGCTATATAAATATTCATCTACATTTGTTCTATAGCATATCATTGTTCTATAGTATAGCGGAAGTCTCACTTCGTTGTTTCCGTTTGGTGTTAAAATCTGACTGACTTAACGTGTGACAGTACAATTTAATCTTGGCGATTGTAACACATCTGCCTTTAATTCCAGACTCTTATTCTATTTGAGTTCAATAACAGCATGGGATGTGCTGCAGTGGTCAAGTCATTTGTAGATTATTGGAGAGAAATATTTTTTAGAGTTCTGTAAACGTCTAGAATGAATGTGACTTATTTTATTAATTTAATTAATCATTTAAAAATAATAATAAGTAACGTTTTTTAAAGTTACACACTAAGGTTACACTTCACACATTCACATTAAGATTTTCTATGTATTAAATAGGATGAATATAGACAAAGACGACCTATTAAAGAAATCTAACATGTTAATTAAATAAATAGCATGCAGACCTGCAATTATTTATCTATCATATTACGAGATACTTCTATACAATCAAAAGTTATCAAAAAAGTTCATCATTCAGATTTTCATTAAATTTATTTTCCAACTTACTGATGTTGAGTGTATTTAAGCGTCATTTCCATGTATTTCCTGGGTATTAACACGGAACTGACAATCTCTTTCCATCAACCTAAATCCTCCGACAATATTGACCTGATTCCCTTGTTTGGCTAAACTGTTTTCCTTACAAAAGATTCCACGATGTTTTTCTAAGCTCAACAAATACAATTCGTACCCTTCTTTATTTGTAAAGGCGAGTTTGAAGCCGAAAAATTATGACTGTATTTGTTATTTAAATGCGAAGTAACAAGTTATTGTATGACATGACCTCTGTATTGTATAACTGGTATGTTATAGTTATTTCACCCAGTAAAACTTCAAGAAGAGATGCGATATATACTTATGACCGCTTTGTATGCTTATGACTTATTAGGTTAGGTTTCCCTGGCATATTCCATGGATTTACATATAGAACACGGACAGACACACAAACGAACACGAACAGTCAAATGATGTCTGTGTGGATCACACCCAAAATCATCAGCGTATCTGACTAGTATGGTTACCGGCCCGCCAAGCGCCGAATATATATATATTCAAGTTTTGTTGAAAGAACCGTATATATATACGGTTCTTTAGATGTTAAAACAGGGTACTGACAAA
The DNA here is from genome assembly GCA_002930495.1 of Cecropterus lyciades. NCBI lineage: Eukaryota > Metazoa > Arthropoda > Insecta > Lepidoptera > Hesperiidae > Cecropterus > Cecropterus lyciades. The sequence goes on along the minus strand of MOOZ01000099.1, from coordinate 123,506 downwards.
ACTTGAAGTACACTAAGATAATTGTTTTCGAAATAAACAGCATCCAAAGTCAATAAATTGGCAGTAAAGGAAAGAATGAGAGGGTATCTCGTAATTACTACATGATAAAGCAGTTTGTATTGTGACGCCCCCAATTCGAACAAAATGTGCCAGGAAAAATGTTATTCGTCAATTTGCTATGATTTTTGTATTATGTTCTTCCGTTGCAAGAAATTTACTCCTCCACTAATGAAAAGGTACTCCCCATGACAAGGTACGCTATGAGTAAATATAATAAACCAATCTGGTTATTTTGACTTCTCCATCCAGTTGCTTTCCGTTCTTTGCCGCAGATGGGTATTCTCTTTTGCCTGTACATGATCTTCACTTCAAAAAATGACTGCTCCAACTAAGATTAACATAGATTGCTTCGTATGAACAATTTACGGTTTATTCATAGCCAATGATGCCCGGGGCAAGATATTCGTCCAAACATAATATCCATCTGGCAATATCTCCGATTTTTAATGATGAAAATGATGTTTACAAAAGCAAATCCAAACTGAATTCTATTTAAGAGTGAAATATATATAATTAGCCTGGTAATCATCAGGAAAGTTTGCTTACTTCATTTCCCCTGAGAGAGGTATTCCGCTGTGTTAATAATTATTGACTAAGTTCTGAACAAAGTTCCAATGCTCCATTGTGAGGCAGAACACGATTAGACGAGACTAAGAACAAGTTCGTGGTTTATTAATCAGTCAGTCAATTCCCTGGGAATCTGAAGTTTTGTGAACGTACTTAATATTAACCTCCCTATTCGTAAAAGTTTTTAGTTATTGTACGCTTTCTTGCTTGCTTTTTTTGTATTTTATGCTTTTTTATTTAATGTATTAGACCAAAAGAGAAGTAATATTAAATAGCTTTAATAACTGTAATTATTTATGAACACTGGTAGTTTTCTATGAAAGACGATTGATTGATGGTCGATATTTAGTAGCAAACTAACAGCCTTAAATCTTACAAATATTATAAATGCGAAAGTTTGTGATGTATGTGTGTTTGTTACTCTTTGACGTAAAAACAACTGGTTGGATTACGCTGAAATTTAGCGCACAGATAGTTAATGAACTGGATTAACGCATGGAATACTTATTACCGAGTAGGGCGAAGCCGCGGAAATAATCTAGTAATCCAAAAATATTAAGCTATTCATTACAGGGTTTATGAATCGCGTTTTAAGTATTTCCTAATTATGTAGTAGTACTGTGACTAGTATGCTCTGTTATATTAGTAGTGATATTGCCTAGTAGAGAAAGAAAGAGAATAATTTGCTGCGACTCATAAAATCATTGTATTTCATCACGTCAGTACCCTGAAACGTAGATCGCATTTTAATTACAAACTTGGTCAGTTTTGACAAAGCTCCAATGACATTGTTAGGCCGAACACGATCAAAGGGACTAATAATAAGATTGAAATTTATTAATCAGTTCCCTGGTTACAAAGGCTTTGGAAGATATTATGAAACGTAAGTGAATTTTGATAACTAGATTTGGAATGCGTGCCTTGTAGTAATATTTGGTGTTAATATAGAGATGATTATGACACAGATATCATTGCAAAAGGACTCTATAATCATATGACTGAATTTTAATAAATTTTTGGTAACTATTAAATATAACTAATTTGAATATAGACGTTACAAACAAACAGTCATTGTGATAGTAAGGACACAACGGCCCACGAACATCTATAAAATCAACACCAGGTAAGATTAGCGTCTTGCCTGACTTTCACTACAAATGTGTTGCTCACCAGGGCTACCTTAACAGACAGTTTTAACATAGACCTTAGGAGGTCTAAGTTAAAATAGAATGTCTTTCTTACTACCTCCTACAATATCAGCGATTAATACTGCTGTAATTTTAATAGGCAGAATATGAAATGGCGGTGGTGCCGTCGACTGCAAACTAATAAGAGTACTAACACCTTTGATATGATTGAAGTAGCACACGAGATTGTATTGACCCAGAGATGGTAAGTTGCCACTGCCGCCCATGAGCATCCAACCAACTCCATATTGGACTCCTGTCCATAGAACTCGCTTTCTACATTCATAGCCTCACAGTAGGATTTTTCCTGTGTCACGGGTGCAATGGACACACAAAGACGAATACACAAACACCCAGACCCAGAACAGAAATCTAAACTCATCATTCAGATGTCTGTCTGGCCGGGAATCGAACCCGGGACCCACTGCGTGTCAGACCGGTATGGTGACCGCTCCACCAAGTAGCCAATGTCACTTTGCAAAGTTAAACTATTCGGATGATATATCACAATTCGTCTAGCTGTAGCGCGTCCCAATTAAGAAATGGGCATACATCTACATACTACATCTACATTTCGTGTTTACACGAAACAACTTAAAAAACATTGCCCTCCGGTCGCATTCGGGTAATAAAAGAATGTAAAAATCAAGATGTGCCGTAAATGAAACCCTTAATGTAAAACGCAGAACCACATTTCTCTAAACTTGACAGTATAACATATACCTTATCCGAATGTACAGTGTTACGCTCTTTCCAAATACTGTATCAAATATTTGCTTAATGCCCTTACTAATTGCTCTCGAAACTGTTATTGTGAAGCAAATGGCGGTACACGGCCAAAATGTACGTTTCTATTGCGATTGACATTCTCGTTAACTATTCGATGATAAGTCGAATGGTTTAACAACCTTTTATAGACGTACCAGTAGAGAATACATTTATTATCCAAATGCAATTGTTGGGTGCTTTTATAGTAAACGAAAGCCATTACAAAGTACGGTTCGGTTTACACGCTCGTCTTTGCCACGGATGTGGAAGAGGAATGAACCTCTTCCTGAGGTATGGCATGAGGCTCTTCAAAAGAGGTGCGAAATAAACTCTTCTTCAAGGCGATGCATTGGCAACTCCTCTCGCAATGGTCCGTAGGCGACGGTGACTACTTTCTATCAGGAAGCCCGCCTGCCTTATCGATAAGTTTAAGTATAAAATAAAGTTCCTTGTTTTATAAGTCGGCATAATTAAGCGAATCACATAACCCGTTTACGTGAAAGTCGCAATTAAGTTAATTTGGTAATTTACTTCAATAATTTCTAAGATTTTTGTGGAAAAACAAAAGTCGTGTTGTTGATTTTCGTATATTGTGCCTTTAAAGAGTTGACACTTTATGAGAGCCCATATTTATCTCACTATGACACAAAAATCCGCATATTTTATTATCTTTGGCCTATCATGGAAAATCTACAGATTTTGAGGTTCTTTGCGTAAAACCAAATACCCGTGTACCGCTTAGGGTATCTCTTGGAAAATGAGAATAAAAATCGTTTTTTAAACAGGATCTCAATAACCAAATCATAGTAGGGGATCAACGTAGTACCTATTTGAGTGCGAGACGTGGCCCACCAAAGTCTATACGGTTTACTTCGTCTCGTTCGGATTGAGGTTTCAACTTATTTTATTTTACTAATTCAAATTAAACTGACAAGTGCTGTGGGCACCAAACCAATTTGGGTTGCAGATTCGATTCCAAATATAGAAAAAATCTGCGCCCTCCCCAGAAGAATCGGTAACAGAAAAATAATACATGTTTTTTTACCCTAAGTACAATAACGACAAGTGAAAAGAAAAAAGGACCTTCAAAAAGTATACATTACTTAATTAGTACTAAATAAAAATTGGACTTATGAATTTTTGGACGTCCGCGTCCATAAATTTCTTTCCCAATCTTTCTTTTCGGCAACCAAAAAAAGCCATATTTATAGACATTGACAGAACCGCGTTCAACAAATAATATAGAAAGGTCTTTTGCCTTGTCGTATATGGCGTTGGTTAAAAATGTCCGTAGGCAGAAACACTTACCATGCCGAGCCTGCATGCTACTTCAATTTTATAAAAATTAAAAAGAAGTGGTGAATGAATTGACTGGTTAGTGCTCAACATGTTTTTAAAACCGGTGTGACCTCGGACATGACTTAATGAATGCTTAAATCAAAAATATGCATGGCAATACATAACTCCGACACACTAATTACATTCATAAGTACTTCAAGGTAAACTTATTTCCCGTTTTAAAAGTTGCATAATTTGCACGAGTATGCTTACATGTGTCGTTTCTTCTCCATAACGACACATTTTCACTTTCTTGGGGCCGTCAAGGGTAATTTTGTAAACTTAATCAAAGGGTATTTTTTGCATTTAGGTGAGGTTTAAGACTACCCCCCTTCCCCTTATATCACGTATATTTTTAGTATTTACAAAGAATCTCATTTTTTAATATTTATAAGGTACAGGTATAAGTATCATCTAAATTTTATTATAAGAAATTGTGCGTTTACCGAAAAAATAAATACACGGGATATATTACTACACCTCCCCCTCCCTTCTTGTGATAATTCGTGTTTTTTTATGTACCCCTCCCCCCTTTCGAGCCTCACGTGATTAATGGACAGCTCCTGAGTGGTTGATGTTCATAGTACGAGTTTATTTAGACTTAAAACAACGTTTACGTTTTCGCTTTTGAAGGTGGTAGAGCTCTTTGTGGTTCGACTCCGGAAGCACCACCGCCACACCTATTTCTGCCTTATAACAGCAGTGTTGTGCACTGTTGTATTCTGGTTTGAAGAGTGTGGTAAGGGAGACATACTTTTCCGAGGCATTCCATCTTAGTCCTGAGGGGTAGCAACGCATCTGTCGCCAATCTTAGGTGAGACTTTGATCTTACCTAAGGTTGATTACAGATGTTCTTGGGCGGCAGTAACCACTTACCATCATGGTATGTGGTAAGGTGGGCATGCTCAAAAAGTACTTCCGCACTTTTAAAAAAAACGCATACATTGCAAATTACATTGTAAGGTATAGCTGAAGTTTTTTTTTATATAAGATTGAAGAAGCAAATAGTAAAATGGTAATACCTAACCACCTAATGGTAAAAGACTACTGCCACTTATGGACATCTGTATCCAATTTCATAACATCATACATAACAGGGGCTCTATCTAAAATCAATCACATACTCGTTGTCACTTCCGAGGACTAACATGGTCGCTTCGTGCTAAAGTGAGCTATCACACCCCTTCACCGAAACGCAGGAACTGCTGGATGCTAGAAGAAGGCGTGGCGGGGGTACCTCCCGGTCGAATTATACCGTACCACTTTCCAAAATATGTACGTAAAAGGACACGTGATATACTGGAACTAAAAGAACAGCAAAGTTATGTATGTGTTCCTTTTTTTATTTTATACATAACTGTTTTGTCAAATATTATGTTGCAAAAAGATAATAAAGTATAGAACATATGAGTCGCGTGTAAAATAATGTTAATAGTATATATGTATAAATGTTGTACGTACTAGTGGTCACCCATCCAACTCACAATCCTAACGTTGATTAACTTTTAAGATTAAAATTTAAGGGTTTGTTCTTCAAGTCTGAAGCTACCAACGTCATACATAATGTCTGTAATAATAACAGTGTTAAGATATAAGTTTTCTAGATGTAGTTTGAAATAGTTTGATCTCGAATGTACCACCGCCACACCTAGTACGTGAAGTAGTTGTTGCGTTTCGGTGGAAATGTGTGGTTGCCGCCTCACTTTTGTATGAGGCGACCATCTTAACCCTCGGGAGTACTAACGCATCTGATTTCGGATAAAATCCCTATTCTGTATGATGTTGCTTACAGATGTACATTGACTACATACGATCAGGTGGGGTGCGTACTCGTTTTCTATTTCTATATCTGTACTAATATTATAAAGCTGAAGAGTTTGTTTGTTTGTATTCTTATCCAAATAAATACATAAATTAGTTTTCTTTGTAGTAACTAATACGCGGGTGAAAACGTGGGGCGCAGCTAGTTTG
>MOOZ01000099.1:47162-61238 GCA_002930495.1 Cecropterus lyciades | reverse complement strand
TAATTTATATCAATAAATAATACATACGGATAGATAACCTCAATTATATTGGAGCACTTGAAAAAATCTATAAACACAATTTTTTCACTAATATTTACGAATAGTATCTAAATATATTAATCAAAATATTGAATTTAAATCACTACTGAATATAATTTATCAGCACATATATAAACCTCACTTATATGAAACTGAAACACGTGTGTGAATGTAGACACTAGAATCATGTGGTTAAATACTATGAATATGAAAACAATGAACAGAGGCGACGATGGTGCCAACTTGCGCGACTAATACTCGTAGAGGTTCTATTTCTAATTTGTTAGTAGCTTTTGTTTCGAGACTGCAACCGCTGCAATTTCATACTGTTACTTTCGTGTGATGAATCTTAAAATTTCACTCTCATCATTTTTTCATAACGCGCCTAAAGAAGAATAACTTCAAAATATAAAAAAAAAAAAACAAGGTTCGTATATTCGACGTATGTATTTTCTCAAAAGCTAAAATTAGATAAATAACATTATTATATTGGTACCATACTCTCGTATAATACACGTCCCGCAGAGGAATCATCTGGATAGACTCCGATATATTAGTGAAATAGAAAGGTATGTAACGACAAAAATAAAGTAAGCAATAATACTTTATTTTGCATTATTTGGGTTTAAAAAAGTTTGGCTGTTTTTACACAGGTATCAATGGTTATCTAGATTCCCTTTTTTTTATTCCTCTAGCTTCATCGTAAAAGTTGCTTTGCACCAAAAATTAAGGAAAAAAAGGTAAAAAAGGAACTACTTACTTTTTGCCTTAAAAATATAATTTTTTTTCCAGTTATTAAAGTACATTACTTTAATAACTAGAATTAGTTTTTACACAGGTATCAATGGTTATCTAGATTCCCTTTTTTTTATTTCTCTCGCTTCAACCTAAAAGTTGCTTTGCACCAAAAATTAAGGAAAAAAGGAACTACTTACTTTTAGCCTTAAAAAATATAAACATTTTTCCAGTTATTAAAGTACATTACTTTAATAACTGGAAAAATGTGGCAACCCTACAAATAGGGTTGCGACAGACCCCAAATAAGTACAAATATTGCCCCTAAAGAAAACCTTGGAAAGCCTAACATTAGTTTATCATAAAACATCCCACAAACAGAACATAGGAACTTTATATACTTTATTAAGTGTCTATTTCGTCACTTCATCTACAAACCGCCTACATTTATTATCAGTTTTACTGTCCATTACGATCTATTATCAAGACTTGATGGCATCTGGACTAATGAACATTAATAACGTAAATGTCATTTTCTTTAACAAACAATGAAGGACTTAGGACTTAGGTACGTCAGGCAATTAGTTGGATTATTCTTCCCCATGGGTTATCGGCCCTTCGAACGATGTGACTGGCCTAAATTATATACACCATGAAAATTATATACCCCATGTCACTCTGAAAACAGAGACGATTCCAATGATATGTCAGTTGTCACCGTCCATCATGCCGTTTGGGCTGTAGTGCGTACCAATTTTTTATTTTTTCCTCCGAAGCTGTAGAGGAGGGAGGCGGTGAAATAACTGTACATATATACAAATATATGTACATACATACGCTCGAAAAACATTATCCTCCTTCTGGCACAGTCGGGTACAAACACAGTGCTTCCAAGTTTAGTTTGCACGAATGAGCACACGTTTTCATATATGTTTGCTTTTCTATGACGGCTTACATACGAGTAACTCTTTTCAAAATGTAGTGTTTATTTTAACGTTTCTAAACTAACTGTATTAAATGTGGTGGTGTCGATTAATAGTACCACTCGTCTCGTGCATATTGAAGGAGGTGACTAAGGGACAAAATCCAAGAGATAGGCTGCAACATCTTCCTGTGTAATATCATCACATACTGCGGTCACCAACACATGTCGTCTACTGTAATTGTGCAAAAGATACTGTAATTTTAGTGGTTTTCAGTAGAAACTACTGTAATTGTATAATCATAATCTGGAAACACTGCTCAGTAGTGTACCCAAATAGGCTGATGGATGATTGGATGGATGTACTAAACAGGGCACGGGGCAATCAAAAATTTGTGTTTTTTGAAAACTAAAAGAAAAACCGTCCGTTTATTAATGGTATCTATCTTAATTTCAACGAGATAAACATATACTTAAACGCTTTCTACACTCATTGCCAAACAGTAGGATTTTCTCCTGTTACGTGTCGTGTGTTACGTGGGTATCATGGACACCCAAAGACGAATATACAAACACCCAGATCCGGAACGGAAATCAAAACTCATCATTCAGATATCTGTCTGGGCGGGAATCGAACATGGGTGGGTGCCAGGTTCCCTGCGTGTCAGACCGGTATGGTGACCGCTCCGCCACGCGAGTAGTCAAATTATCCAAATTATTTTGCATCATTGATTTCAATTTTCACGCATATTCCTACATATTTCAGCACACAATTTTATTTACACTTTGTTTTCTTTGCTTCCTGTAGGAGTAGTTATTTTCTACATCAGGTTGATTTTGCATTATAGTACCGCTATATGAACATTACTACGACGAAAATCTTCCCGAGTATAGAGTTTGTTATTTTGCCTGCGAATGCGAGATCGCACTTATAAATATGTTTCGGTATTTTTAATTTGTAATCTATTTAACAAATACGTTTCGGAATCTGTAATTTAATGTCAAGTTAAGAAATATATTTCAGAATTTTAATTTGAACTCTATCTTAAAAATTTCTACTTTCTTGACTCTACAACGTTTATTCATTCGTAGGGAAAAAATACCGTTCACAGGCAAACATCATACATACCAACACGTGGAATCCAATTCAGAATTCAGACAAGACAACACGGTCCTATACAAATTATTAAGTGCCGGTCACTGCGGGATTCCTGTAATAGATTAGCTTGGGACAATGTTATGGGGAATCCCTTGGGATACGACCCTTTCAAGTAAGAAAGCCAGGAGGTAAGGTCGATTTCACTAGAGAAATAAGTTAACACAACCCTTCAGTTCTCAAACCATAAACGTTAAACATTTAGAGTAGCAAATAACTGAAATCGAAGATTTAAGCCTAGATAAAGTGAAAAATCGTCACGTGTCTACACATTTGCAATTTCAAATTAGTCTTTACAGTTAAAATATTATTATTCTTAAAAAAAAAACACATTTTCTTAAAAAAGTTCTCAAGGGTGGGTGAAGTACCAATTCGCTCTTGGCCAGCGCGGTGGACTATGTCCTGAAACTCTTTAATACTGAGAGAAGACTCGTGCCCAGCAATGGGACAATAATGGGTTGACTGGTTGAATAATGGGTGGGTTAAAAGTAAAAAGACACAACAACACCCAACATACCCACAGTAGCGATTTATATATATATAATGCAAAAGTTTGTAAGGATGTACATATGTGTCTTTATTACTCTTTCACGCAAGTTTGTTACACTTTAGCACACAGATAATTTATGACCCGGTATCACACATGTGATACTTATTACCGTGTATATGTGACCAGCGAGTGGATCGGCGGATATAAGCTAGTACAAAATAAATTTAAATTGTAATGACTTTTGATAGTAGATTAACTACAATGAAATAGAGAATAAATATAACCACAAGATATGAACTATAAATGTGTTTTTTATTATTTATATTAAGATCACTCATTTTGGTTTTATTGGTCTCACACACAGACCGACAAAAAAAATGTGATTTATATTATTATTTATTCTCGGACATTGAAACATTTTTTTGCAAATATATGCTATGTACAGACTAGAGATGTTCCGAAAGTTCCCGATCATTAAAATAATAGATCCGTGGATACGAATAAGAATACGGATTGTTGGTGTCCAGATCCGCGGATACGGAGTCGGATCTTAGCTTTCGTACAAATTACTTAGTTGATATGCGTGTTATTGAAGCGACAGTTGCTTTATTGACATTTTTCGATCTGACCCTGAAATCCGCCTAAAACGTAACGGATACTGAGACGGATCTTTTTCATGAATCGAATATCCGCGGATACGGATACAGATACGGATCTTCGGCACATCACTGGTACAGACAGGCGAAACTTACATTTTGATTATACTTATGTATAGAATATGAACATATGTATGGATAAAGACATTTCCTTAATAATATTCCTACCACATCGTTTCCCAAATGGTTGGTCGCGACCCGGTACCGTCCCACGAAATAAAGTACCAGGTCGCAGCACAGTTGTTTTTTTTTGTATACAGTTTACTATAAAACATATCAATGTTTAAAGTTGAGTTAAAATCCCTAGAAGTTTTTATTTTTATTTTACAATCTCTTGTTATTATTTCAATATACAGTCAAAACCGATTTTAACGACATCTGTTATAACGGCGTATCGGTTATTACGACCGAATGGCAAAGTCCCGGCTTAACTGCTATTTAAACAATGAGGTAAATATACCGCTAATAATGACACCGGATATAGCGACATATCGCTTAACGACGAAACTTATCGATATTCATCGGCTAACGACTACTATGAAACTTATTCTATCCTAAGAATTAATGTTTCGAGTTTTTTTTTTTGTATAGGAGAACGCAGCAGGAGGGCTGCAGGAGCATGCAGCCCACCTGATGGTAAGTGGCTACTGCCGCCTATGGACAGATGTAATCAACCCTAGGTAAAGTAGATCAAAGTCTCACCTAAGGTTAGCCACAGATGTGTTGCTACCCCTGAGGACTAAGATGCAATGTCTCGGAAAAGTATGTCTCCTTTACTACACTCTTCAGACCAGAACACAGCAGCGCATATCACTGATGTTATTAGGCAGAAATAGGTGTGGTGGTGGTGCTTCCGGAGTCGAACTATAAAGAGATCTACCACCTTCCTATCCTATCCGAAAGTCTTTCGCGCTCTTTGCCGTTTGAGCTAGCATGTCTACCGACTTATTTACTCCTATGATTGATAGTGTGGATGATTTTTTTAATTGGTTTTGATCATGAGTTTTCGCATTACCATGATCCAAATAGAGAGGAAAATCATACATTAATGAAAATAACAAAATTGTAAATCAAATAGTGAAATTTCAAAGGAATGTGGTGTTTCACTTTACAATAGCAACGATTCCGAACAATAGGGATAAAATGAAAGCTCTTTTGAACATACATACATTTAAAAAAATTCTGAACGCACGTGTGCCAATTAATATGACTACCATACTTGTGTATACATATTGCTTAGAGACTATCGGATAAACGTCCTAAGTCGTTTGGTGCCTTTAATGTCGTTATATCCGGTTTGGACTAAAATTATATTTTGTGGACATTTGAATCTGATTTTACCCTCCTAAAAATTTATGGTTTACCGTTTTGGTGGGTCATAATGGGGAGGACAGATAACAGACCGGGGCACAACATAATAGTTTGGGAAACGCTCCGCAATCAAGGCTCCTTATAAGGAGATTGGAACATTAGAGACATTTCCAGACTCACAAAAACATAGAATTAGGGGATGACATTTACGCCCACACTATTTATCTTCCTTACCATTGATTTTATGGTCTTCATTTCAATCTGTAACGTAGGTCGGAGGCCTTCTGATTGTGAAATTATGCGGAATGGCATGGCAATATATTATTATGTTTATTACGTGATTTGTTTTGGGAAGGACAACATTATTGTTAGTTGAAGTCCGTTTTTATCTAAAGTATAACGTATATGGGGTATAATTTCAATGACTTCTGAAGGTGATAGTACCCTTAGTGGTTTAAGTTCAGTGGCACGCCCGCCGGACCTATATCTGTCTCATAACAGCAGTGTTAACTACAACCTCGAAGGATGTAAGGGAAGCATACTTTAGCGAGGCGTTACAACATTGTCCTCAGTGGCAGCAATGCATCTATGGCCGAACGCTTCGTAAAGAAAAAAAGATTCAAAGATCAAAAAACGCGTACAAAAAATGCTAAATACTCTTTCTTGGCAATAAATATCTGAAACTTACTATATTATTTATGGCGTAAACTTAATATAAAAAGTACAAATCTTAAAGTGCAGAATATTATTGAATGTCTCGGACATTCAATAATATTCGGAAATCCACTACGGAAATAAGTTTTTTCGAGTGCATGATGGGCGGCAAGGGGCTTATCAACCCACCTCCTTTGTGAGGATGGATACCTATATATATATATATATATATATATTTTATAGTACGGAAGTAGCAAATAAACATGCAGCCTACCTGATGGTAAGTGGCTACTGCCGCCCATGCACATCTGTAATCAACCCTAGGTAAGACCAAAGCCACAGATGCGTTGCCACCTCTGAGGACTACGATGGAATGCCTCGGAAAAGTATGTCTCCCTTACCACTCATATACATTGGTTGCTCTTTCACACAAAACCTACTGATTGAATATGGTTGAAATTTATCACACAGATAGTTTATGGCCTGGATAAACCCATAGGATAAACTTTATCGTGGTAAAATTTGTTCCAAGCGGGCGAAGTCGCGTGCTTTTTTTATCAGACTGAAACAGCGAACGAGCATTCAGTCCACCTGATGGTAAAACGCTTTTAAACGCTTTCCACACTCATAGTCCCACAGTAGGATTTTCTCCTGTGTCGTGGGTGCCATGGACACATAAAGACGAATACACAAACACCCAGCCCCAGAACAGAAATCTAAACTCATCATTCAGATGTCTGTCTGGCCGGGGATCGAACCCGAGACCCACTGCGAGTCAGACCGGTATGGTGACCGCTCAGCCACGCGGGTCGTCATATCATATCAGATGGTAAGTGGTTATGCCGTTCATGGACATCTGTAAGCAACTTCAGTAGGGGTTTTATCTGATTTTACCAATGCGTTGCTACACCCGAGGACTAAGATGATCGCCTTATATATAAGTGAGCCGTGAGCGTCTATAAGCTATTTAGTTATATTCATGTAATAACCACTCAACATCAGATGCACTGCATACCTGCTATATCGCGTTCTATTACCTAACTTAAGTCTATTTAAGCTGCCTAACGGATCAATACTGTTGTAGGTAGCGAAATCACAAATAACCTGTTTTGCCCCAATATTATATCCCAACGGGCTCAACCTTCTTCATTATTCGTGAAACAATAATGGGATGATGATGATTGGTATAACAAATAATTTAATATGAGTTTTCGGTCTATCTCCCTTAGGGTCGGTGGTTCTCAATTATTGTGAGAAAACCTATATACTTGAGTGGTTGACTTAAATATTTAAAGTGCATTGACAATAGATGGGTTGAACATGGTATTGCCTTCAATTGTATTTTTAATACAATCTTTTTCCAAGGTTAGGTACTTATTATCAAAGATATATTGGTTTTGCTTCTTTTTATTGTTCTAAAGGGGGACACCTTTAAAAAGTGCCCAACGCCATGGGAGCGACGCCGGGTTATGTGGGATTTTTACCGCACAAAAACCCTCCCGATGGCCGTCCTTTACCAAAGGGACTCTGGGATTTCCAGAGGAATGCCTCATCGGGCTCCAACCAGGTAAGCGGCAGGGCCCACCCCAGTCTTACGACGGTGTGCGACCACAGATATTACCGTCCTTCCCACCATCGCTTGGCTGAACGGTTCGAGCTCCCACTCTTGCTATCCACAACCCCGGAAACCCATTTTAGTCCCCTCTTACGACCGACAGAGGATACTGTAGCCCTATTCTAAACAACAGAGACAGAGCTATAATCATCTACAGCTCCTATTCGATATTTTACAATACGTATTCAATGTTGGGTAACATTCAATTCCGGAGAGACCCTCGGGGCGCTGATTAAAAAAACATATTTCTGTCATAAAAACTAGCTTTTCATTCTACCAACAATGATTTATGAAACCGTTAGCAGACAGAACAGCGTCAGTATTTATTTTATTTTTCAAAGCGATGCTAGTAACACATTGTTTGTCTTTTAAGCACAAATTATTTGCTTAGTATTTTCAATTCTATTACTTACCAGATTGTAGAACCAGTGTAGTTTGACCGGAAAGGTACCACCGCAGCATCTATTTCCAGCGTGAAGCAGATCCCACGTTTCGGTGGAAAGATGTGGTTGCCGGCTTACTTACATATTTATTTTATTATCATGACAATATGAAATGCAAGCTAGTAAATTTATTAAATTTATCAAACTAGTGACATAGGTAAAAACACTAAAACAGAAAACCCGACTGCTTAAAACGAAATTTTTGTTCATAATGATATATTTAATTTAACGCTTAATAGGAGTTTTCGTCAAAATAATCAGGTAAAAGTACTACAATATATATATTTTTAGAATGGTCTATTTACTAGCTTTCATTTGATACCCATATGGTCATAATAGTATATGAGTCGTCCCTCCTCTCCCCTTTTTCCTCTATTTCCAGGCGCCATTTTAAAAAAATTATATATAGCCTATGTCACTTTCCAAACTGAGAGGATTTTAATGATACGTCATACGTCGCAATCAGTCAAGACGTTTGGGCTGTAGCGCGTGCCAAAGAAATGGACATACATATAAACAAAGATATTCATATACATACATACGCTCGTAAAACATTACCCTCCTGACGCAGTCGAGTAAAAAGAAAAATATTCGATGTGCTTGCTTTATAATTATTACAAGCGTACGACAAAAAAACTCGTTTCTTGCCATCTCCAATTCAAACGTTAGGCATAAAATCAATGACAATGTCAATTTCAATTTTATCTCGCCTCGTTTTTAGCGATAATATTATCTTGATCGACTTTCCGCTTCGCTTCTATTAACTCTTTGATGTATACTCCAAATAATTGATACTCTATACAAAATAAAGTTACATGATATAACAATTCCGCTGTTTCAAGCCTTTTCTTTTTGATGAATCTATCTTAATATATATAAATGACGTGTCACGTTGTTATAATATATCTATGCAAATTAGGCTCCACGTTGTTTGTCCGCTATGAACTCCTAAACTACTGAACCGATTTCGATCAAATTTGCACACCGTGTGCAGTTTGATCTAAATTGAAAGGTATCTTATATCTATACAAATTACGTGTCACGTTGTTTGTCCACTATGAATTCCTAAACTACTTAACCGATTTCGATCAAATTTGTACACCATGTGCAGTTTCATCCAACTTGAAAGATAGGATAGCTCATCTTAATAATATATATGTCGGCTCGTCATTTATTAGCTCCCTCTTTAAACGTTACGCGGGCGTTTACGGGGGTTATCGAGCAAAGAGATACAGAAAATACTCTTAAACCATATTAATAATTTCATTGCGTTAACAATTTAGCACAATAGAAACCAGAGCGAGCAAACGAAACGAATAACAATTCCTACAGTGGAGGTACCGCTGTCTACGACCACACAATGCAAACTGAGCGCTGTTCACGCGTACCGCCCCACCTAGGCTCTGTTGTAGCACGAAGTTATCAGAGTGTCGATCGACGTCATCCCGACGGTGCTGCCATCTGTCAGAACTTGTGCTAAGCTTCGTTTACCGTCCAAACTAATGTCCGTCTCCGAGATAATATATATAAATTACGTGTCACGGTGTTTGTCCGCTATAGATTCTTAACTACTACGCCGCACTACTCACAAGAATGTTTAAATTCCCTCAATGCTGCCGGCTTGCCATCTCACGAATTAAAATTGAAAGTTGACACTCCTATTGTACTATTGAGAAATTGAAGCCCTCCTAATATATGTAATAGCACAAAACTTTTGATATAGGATTGGACCGTGTGACAACGTGATTGAAGCAACAATCATCACCGGCCCCGTTTGCCCTTACAATAAAAGAATTCCAGGAACAAACTTTCTCAATGGTTGGCAACGACCTAAGAAAAAATTGCTTTTCTCATGGGCATATGGCCTTTTATACGTCGTTCTTTCTCGAGTAGGATCACATGAAAATCAATGTACAATGAACACTGTTAACATAGTCTACAGTGATGCATTTTCATAAATAAATCATACATAAAATGTAAGTAAAATAATGTAAAAAAATAACTTAAAGTTGCAGATTGTAAGAGAATTCTTTGTTTTTAAATTTTGAATATTGGAACAATTCCAGTCATGGAAGTTTCAAGTAGCATATTTTAAGAAATATATACTCGTTTAAATCTACAAAATTTTATTTACTAAAGCAATAAAATGTATGTACAACAACAGAGAAAAAAAACTGCCCAGGTGCGAGTCTTACTCGCGCACGAAGAGTTCCACCATTATCTGTTTATATATTAATAATGTAAAGCCGAGAAGTAAAAACACGAGAGACTGCAGTGCCTACATTAGTTTGCTTGGCTCTGTGTGCATTCGGAAACTTTAGCTGCTTATTAGTTGATTTAATAAATCAAGGGCAGTATATAAAGGGCAGTTGTAAAATTTCAGAAATGCTAGGACCAAAGTTTGTGTAATATAGAAAACGATGTGACCTACCTAAGTCCAAGATGACCTTTTAGGGGGGGGGGGGTGATAAAATTCTGAAATAGTTTCATGTTGAGTTTCGACTTACTTATGGTTTCGTTTTAAGAAGCCTTCTAAGCGGGGAAGGGGGTGGGGCACCCCCATACAGAAACTCAATTCACCAAATCATTCACGTTAATTGCATTTTTTTAACCGCGGTGAAACCTCGGGGATCTGTTAGTATTATTTATATTAATTTTATTTACACTACAAAGATATCAAGCTGGCTTTGATATCTCTATAAACAGAAAAGTCCTAAAATCTGTCCTCTAATACCACCGTAACGCCTATTTCTGCCTAATGACAGCAATTTTAGGCGCTGCCGTTTTTTAATGACGATTCATTAACACTTTGTTGTTTGGTTCTCTGTAATGATACTTATTCTCTAGATTGTGTTTTTCAGAATAAATTAGCGTACGAGCATGCAGTCCATCTGATGGCTAATGTTTACTGACACTTATCGCCCACGGACATCTGTAAGTAACTTCATATAGAACAGGGGTTCTATCTGAAGTCGATCACGGATGTGTTGCTACTTCCAATGACTTATGTCACCTCATATATAAGTGAGCCGGCAACCACACCCTTCCGACGAAACATGAGAACTGCTTCACGCTAGAAATAGGTGTAGCGGTGGTACCTCCCCAGACGAACTACAGTAATTGTACCACCTGTAAATTATAGACAATTCTACAAATTGTGGAATTTTTGTCTGTTTGTTTTGCTAAAACCCAGCAAGATAAAAAAAAAAAACAGTAATCTAAATAACTTAAAATTTTGGTTCGGGGTCTGGGTGTTTTAATAATACTGACCATCGCAACTACGACATGGTATTATGTCCTTTAATTGTTCATTATCTGACTTCGCTATTTCGATCATTTTAGTTAAATCGTATAGAAATAGCTAAGTTGTTAACAACAGCGTATGAATAGTGAAACTTGTTATCAGCTAATGACTAACCCGGCCCGCATTGACTTAATGAGGGGTAATGAGGGGATAATGTGGAAAGCCTTTAACTCTGAATTGTAATACGTAAATAGCTTTAGCACAGTTGCGATTGTGAAATCGGATAATGCCTAACAGTGCATCCGGCACTGCAATTATAGTAGGTCTACTGTATTTTGAACTTTTTTACTGTATACTATTAGAAATTGTCAGAAGGGGCCTTTAAAATATAGAGACTGCTTACACTGTAACACTATATTACACCAAAATAATCACAGTGCGTCCGCTCGCTACAACCTACAGTGCTAGAATGCCTGCCGCCGCTCCCGATGATCACCATCAAGTCTCTTCGATTATAATAGGTAATTTAGATTTATCGATTTTAATATAAAGTAACGCATTTTAAAAACTAAAATATTAAATACAATTTAATAACACTAATTATAATACATTAAATTGATTCTTAAAAAAGATGATTTTTGACTAGTTCTGATGATGTTTATCTTAGTGTCATTTTTTTGTTTTACCCCCAAAATACGTATTTGCTAACAATACTGTAATGGTTCATTACAGTATACAGTAAAATTTTATTTCAATAATGATCGAGGAATGCCCTTTTTTAGTCATCAAATTGCAAACGGTGAAAAAGTAGTTGCCCTTTTTTTCGTCGACCAAAATTTCCCTTCAAAAATGTCATCTACTTTAATAATAATAACTTAATTTCACACATGGTCCATACAATAAGATGTTAGTAAGCAATTGCTTCTTAAACCTATGTTAGTCCTTAAATTAATACCTTATAATAAACCAAAACTAATCTAAACTTATGACTATGTGAGCTACTGCCTAACGAACAACGGTGTATGCACCATTCCAGCTTCTCCAGAGAGGACCGTCCAACCTGTACGCAAATGTACTAAAGATAGCGTTGGTGTAATAATTGTAGTTGGTGTTGGTGGTTGTTGTAGTGTTGGTGGTGTTAATATTGTACAAAAATACTGTAATTTTAAAATAATAATGGTTTTCAGTAGTAACTACTGTTATTTAATAATCACGATCTGGAAGCACTGATGCCTAATACCAATGTGGCTTAAAGGTAGAACTCTTTGTTGTTTGACTCTGGAAGCATTATTGCACCTATTTTCGCCTAATAACACAGAGTTATGCATTGCTGTGTTCAGTTCTGAAGAATGTGGTAAGAGAGATATACTTTTCCATTGTGTTCTAACTTAGTCCTCAGGGGTAGCATATCTAATAACTGTCAGGTAAGACTGATCTCATCTGCGGTTGGTTAGAGATCATCATAGGCGGTGGTTCACAAGTTGTAGAACCAGTGTTGTTCGACCGGGAAGTATCACCGCCACACCTATTTCTACCGTGAAGCATTTCTTGCGTTTCGGTGGAAGGGTGGGGTTGCCGGCTCACTTATGTATGAAGCGACCATCTCAGTCCTCGGGAGTAGCAACGCATCTGTGATCGACTTCAGATAGAACCCCTGTTCTATATGAAGTTGCTTACAGATGTCCATGGGTAGTAGGAACCCCCACCTGTTACCACCCTAAACGAAGCTGCAGAGGATCGGGGGATCCACTGCCATTAAGCACGGCGGAGTCCCGGACACCTGGGCTGCCAGCCCGCCTGTGGCCTGCAAAGGCGCGCCGCTGGAGGTCCTGGAGTATATTAAGTCGATCCAACGGCACCCCATACATTAAGCGGAGAGGGCAAATGGTCAGGATTTTAGTGGGTAGTCTGGGTCCTCGGGTCCAGGAGTCCCACATACCCATCGGATTCCCCGCATTCGATGGGATGTATAAAAGATTTTCCTGACTTAAAAAAAATGGGTAGTAGGAACCACTTACCATCAGGTGGACTGCATGCTCGTTTGCTATTTCAATCCGATAAAAAAAAAACCTGGTAATAATTATAGTCCCGAAGTCGGCGCTCAACATATTTTGCTAGATCACGAAGGCAAAACTATACCCTGCATGTATAAAAAATAGAAATAAATACGTGACGAATACGATCACCCCTTTCGTTTTTGAAGTCGTTTAAAAAGTGAGAAACGGTAGAATACGGTGAAACTTGTTATCAGTTACTAATTACTACAAAGTACCCGCATTTACCTAATGAGGTGATAATAGCTTGTAAAGATAATGGGGAAAGTCTATGTATCCATTCATCAGGCTTTACTTTTTACCCGACTGCGTCAGAAGAAGGGTGATGTTTTTCGAGCATGCATACAAACTAAACATACATACGTATGTATGTTGGTTTTATGTATGTATGTGTGTTGGTTTGGATGTATGTCCATTTGTTTGGCACGCGCTGCAGCCCAAACGGCTTGACGGATTGTGATCTAGACCATATCATTAGGATCGTCTAAATTTGCAGTGACGTGGGCTATACAATTATGTGTAAACCCTAAAGGGGTAAAAAGGGGAAGATGGGACGCCTTTTGGTGAGAATATGGGTATCAAATGAAAGTTAATAAAAAGACCATTCCAGAGATATATGTATGTTTCGTAATACTTTAATGTTAGTATTTCTAGAATACACGACGCGTGGCTGAGCGGTCACCGTACCGGTCTGACACGCAGTGGGTCCCGAGTTCGATTCCCGGCCAGACAGACATCTGAATGATGAGTTTAGATT
>MOOZ01000096.1:1484001-1499777 GCA_002930495.1 Cecropterus lyciades | reverse complement strand
TCCATAAACATCGCAAATTTTTTTCGCGGCTTGCGTTCCTTTTTTACCTTTTTTGTAGTAAATTTTTAAAATGTATCGAATTTCTTCATTAGATTCACTCATCTTGACCGTATGAAAAACAAATGAAAATCACACATTTTCCTAATTTGAATTTGGAATTATGTTCTTTAAAATTTTAACTTTCAATGATACCAAAACCAGCCAGATACAANNNNAAAACCAGCCAGATACAAATACTATAGCCAAAGAGATTTTATTACAAGTTCATACATACTATAATGCGAAAAGACTTTTTCCCCAACCTATTATATATAAATATAGGTGAAAATATTGTAACTTTGTACTTCGTAACCGTTTCATTTCATCAGTCTTTTGAGGTCCGCTGCTGGACATTAACCTACCTAAATGGTTTTTTCTGACAATAGTCACAGCACCTGGTGTGTATTAGTGTCTTTAGTATAATATCAGTCCTCCTTCCTCTATGTCTACCAATATTTCTCCTCCCCCCATGGACCTTTCAAAATCGTAGATGCCGACGAAATTGTCGGAAACGTGTTACTTCGAAATTATTTATCTACTGGTGTTATCAATCTGCACATATAAGCGTGAATCAACGACGGAGATTTTTTTTAATACATATTGGATGGACGACAATAGTTGCATATGGAAAACAATGATCGTCCAATTGTATGATTATTGCATTCTAATATTAGAGGAAAAGATTTAAGGTTGTAGATATTCTACTTACTTCCGAAGTCTCTACGTTTTAGCAATGTCAGGCTACCAATATTTCAGCGTTGTGTATCAGCACCGGCTTAATTGTAATTTTCCTATAGGACATTAATGTTTCGCGTGTCGAGAAAATCTAAAAATTTAAGAATTCTAATTCTCCTATAGCCATATTTCTTCACAATACAGGTTGAGCGACTAACTTACCTAGTCCTGAATCTGAAAGCAGCCCTGGAACCAGGTTCGGGCTGGCAAATGCCCCACGGCGCCCAGGGTCCTACAGCGCAGTCCCTGGCGCACCGCACACTGCACGCTCCGCGGATGAGAGACGGGAACTCAGCATCGTATGAGAGGCCATCTGTTGATGCTTCACGAACTCGTCGGGGTCCTGGGCGGATAGATCTGGTGTGACTTTATGGACTTTGTACCTTTGTATTTTTATATTATAGAAGTAGAATAGAATCCACCTGGTGGTAAGTGATCACCGTCGCTTATGGATATCTGTAATCAACCTCAAATAACATCAAAACCGAATCAAAAGTTGACCGCAGATGTATTGTTAACCTTGAGGACAAATTTAGAACGCCTCGGACAAGTATTGAAGGGTGTGATAAGGAAAACTCTTTATTACACCCTTCAAACTAGAATGAAGCAGCGCTTAACAGTGCTGTTAGACAAGAAAAGGTGTGGTGAAGGAGCCGATGGAGCAATAATTACATTTAACTAAAGCAACATACTAGGTAACAATAATGCATCGCATGCATGCATGTATCAAAAAAAATACTTACCAGTAAGAGGATGATACTTTTTGCATACGTCCATCGGCACGTCACGGCCGGCCACCATGCATCGAGCTGCTCTCAGAAGTCTACCTTCTCCACACTCCATCCTATCATAAATGGCCAGTACATTAAATTTGCGAATTCAAAAATGACACCATCTGTATGTAAAATTGATTTCAAAACGATCGGAACGGAAAAATAAGAAATATATTGTAGAAAATATAAAATTATATTTCCTTTTTGCGTCAAAATTATATTCCTTACCCTGGAGGTAGAATGCAATCGGAGTCTGCAGGCAAAAGTTCGAGCGACACGTTCTTACAAACGCACGACGGTATGTCTGGGTCAGAAGCGTCTAAATATCTGAAAATAAATGCATAAATATAAGGGTGATCGAAATCATCAATCAAAAAAACATTGAGAACTATGCGGGATTGTCCTAGAATTTAAAACGGAATATGATTAAAATTTCAGTTTGACATTGGTTATCCTAAAGCCCCTAAATAATCCTGAAGAAAGTAAACGCACCACATAAATATGACTTACTCTTTTGTTTGGAAAAATAAATAAGGCAGAAATAGCTATGATAATGGACTTACCATTATCAAAATAACATGTCTTAAGACAAGAAACATTCATCCCCGAAACTTACATCAGATTAAACATTCCATGCAGTACTATTACTAAAGATAGATTAATAAATGATCTTACTTCAGAGGATCAGCGCAGACAACGTCACAAGTGAGAGTGATCATGGCGTCGCAGGGCACTTGGCAAGCCGCGACGCTCGGTGGTACTAGTTGCCCAGCACACGCCCCCGCTTCCACACGATGGGAGTCAGAACCGCACCAGAGACCTGGGAAGTTATAAAATAACAGTAGGTACTCAGAATATTGGCTACGGAAACACAGCTGTTGACAAATTTAAAAATAATCAATAATTTACGTTAACATAAATACGGAAGGTATCAAGTAGATCTTAAGCCAAAAGGGTGATTATATTATTTAGTCAAATTAGGGACTTATGTGACCAGATTTATATTTTTTTTATTTTTAGTAAATTTTACTTGAATAGTGGAGTTTGTCAAGGCAATGTTCTGACACCAAAATTTTTCATAACTATATTCAATATTATGTTAAATTTTGGTAGGTCTTAAAATTTGATACTCTCCTAAGCATTAGTCTATATGATCAATTTAGATTTATGTTTTGAGCCCAGACTCAAGATACTGTTTATGTATCTTGCTGTAGGGTTATGAGTGTCAAAAGCCTTATTTATACTTATGTCATTTCAAAACTTACTTCTAAGCCGATATCCAACACCGCATCGTTGTCCAGGGGGCAGCCTACAAGTGGACCACTCCCCAGCGATCCAGGTTGCCTCGCGGGAACGACACGAGCGCGCGACGGGGCAGTCACGGGCTTCTTGGAGAGGTCCACAATTAGGACCACCGTGGACAGTGCGGACACGGATTTGTTTGCCGGGATCTGAGTACAAAAGATATTGTGAACTTTTGGATGGTATAGGCTTCCTGATAGATATAGCAAATGAGCAGGTGGTCTGATGTAAAGTGGTTGTTGCCGCATATAGTTATCTATGTTTAATCAAGTTTACATGTTGCTATTACAACCTGTTTACAGGGTTACTACTCTTTAAAAGTAAGAGGGAACGTTTTGGAAAACTGAAAATGCTTTACCATGCCCTATAAGCCAGACTATTAAAAAGTCAAATTTTAAAAGTTTATGCGCACTACAGACGAATAGTACAAGCGAAAACTTACAGAATGGCAAGCGAAGTCGGTAAAACTTAACTTCGCTCCCATTCTATAACGTTTAGGTATAAGACCTTTATTGTTTCTTGCTATCAGGATAATGATAATTACCGCAGGTGTTAGGGCAGGGCGACCAGGGCATCCAGGCTTCCACGCGACACCCTCGCCGACACCGCACTGTGCACGCGCGTCGCGACGCCGGCCGACGGAGGGGAGCGCATCTGAGGGACCAGACAGGAAATGATACGAAATTATTAGTGTCCGATCAAATGTTGATTTTTGGCTGATGCCGAAGCCGAATCAAGAGAATTGGTTTCAAATTGTCTAAAAGTGAGTAATATAACAATTGGATTTTTTTTTTAAATGTTAATGTTGATTATATATAAACAACTTCTACAGCTGATTACTATTACTTTGCAACTTGTCAAAAATGATGAAAATTCTATATAATGTGAATTTTAAACACTACTGGCGAAGGAAGACCACTACCGTATGTGCGATTACCATTGCGCTTTACCATACCATTTGCGGTGTAGTACATTCGTAACAGTTTTTTTTAGATTTTTCGCTTGCTAGAAATCTTCGGCTTCGGCCAAAATTTCAGCCCACTTTGGCCAAAGCCGAAGCTTTTGCATAATGTATTTTGTTTCGCCGAAAGTGTTTGAAGCCGAAGCTTCGGTCAGATACTAGAACTTATATTATTGTGTGTTATCAGGTAGGGTGTTTAAGGAGTTTAGTTGTAATCAACTTATATGATGAATGATAATTTTAAACATACAACGATAGTATTTACGATACATTTGCATACGTGCAATTTTACCGTAACTTTTATCCATTTTATTTTTTAATTAAAAAATCTTTAGTTCTATTTTTCCGATACTAAGAAGCATTTTTATTATTACACAAGAAATATTGTCTCCAGTCCAGCTGATTTTTTTTAAGAAGGGCAACAATAACCAATGCGTTGGCAAAGATGCATTGATTGTATGGGTGATTACTTTGATTAATAAAAATAAAAAATATAGAAAAAAATACGCTTATTTATTTCAGGAAAAACAGCAATTTCATAGGTAAAGACCTATTATAACTTTACTGGGACTTTAAAATAGATCAAAATCTATTTAGATGTATCTGAACAAACAGGTAGACCGGTTAGCAAAATGTATAGTAAACAACTTACAGAGCTTCACGAACAACGTCAGCATTATTCTGGACACACATTACATCTCTTGACATTTCGCCTTCTTCAACGCAAGGCTCCTCTTCATCACTTTCATTATAAGGTTCCCCATCCTATAATTACATTACAATATTAAATTTTCAAATGGATTACTACGCTCGAGAGATCTCAAAGGTGTGTGAAGTCTACAAATAGCTTATGCATTCTAAGAGAAGAATATCAGTAGGGCAATAATGGGTTCACGAAGAAATTGCTTATATCTTTTTGTATCATTATGAAGTTTTGTTGTGGATTCGATGGCTATTGTTCAGAAACATCACATACTCGTATGTCTTACCAACAGATCAGTATAATTATTGTTTGGCATGTAGTCCTGGCGACGACGCTCGCAGGGTCCCCAGGGCGTGGCAAGCCAGGAGTACGTGGCGCAGGCGTGGGTGTTACAAGTTTCGTTTTGGATTAGTTGGTCCTCAGTAGGGCATGGCCAACCATCTGGAAAGGGGCTCAAGTTTAACTCTACGAATTAAAGTACTTTGTCTTTTGGAAATATTTTATAACAATTATTCTTAATCTGGCAAAGTTTTTCCGATTGTATTTACAATTAAAGAAATCACTTTGATTCTTCTACATAGCTTTTTCAAAGGTGGTATCGTGTGTAGGAATCCCAGTATATTTTCTTCGATTCAAAAGTATGCAATAGAAACGGAACCAGGCCAATAAAATTGTTCTGAGGTACTACTTAAGATCTTAATAAAGAAGTACAAACCAGGCCTAGTACACCCCCTTGTGGAATAACTTCGCTTAAAAACTCAATAATTTAATACTGACGCATTAAGTGAAGCATATTCGAGTACATATCAGTGGCGGATGCGCGACAGATATTACGACAGTCGCAGGCTGGTTTTACTTATGTAACCCCTTTTTCAAAACACACATGTCAAATGCGGTTACTTGATAGCCGGAGACGGGACTTCCTTGTGGAACTCCTTTGGTTAGCAACCAAATAAATTGTGTAGTAACATACTAGGTTTGCACAGGCAAGCACGTGTTTCTGGTAGACGTGGGACGGGCGTGGAAGAGTGTTCCCTTTGGAACTCGTTTGTTTAAGAACCGAATAACGACGTACTGGGTGAAGTGTGTGCTATGTCATGTGCACGTGTCGCTGGCGGGTGGGGGACGGGCGCGGGCAAACGGTCCCTGTGGAACACCTTCATTTATTAACTGAATACGTACTAGGCGAAGCGTGTGCCAGTACGTGTCGCTGGCGGGTGCGCGAGGGCCGCGGGCGCGCGGGCGCGGCGCAGGGCGCGGAGCAGGGCCCCCAGCGGCCCCACGCGGACACCACGCAGTCGCCGGCGCACGCGATGCGGCACCGCTCACTGCGCGCCGGGGCGCCGCCGCCGCTGCACCAGGCGCGCTGGGCTTCCTTCTGTAACGAGAGATTGGTTGGTATTCTCGTGGAGATCTTGTCAGAACAACTTTATAACGCGAATGTTACTTTTTGATGGGATACATCTATAGGCGCACGTAAACCTGATTGTTAGCATGGTGATTGCCACACTGTATTTATTTTTGCGCCATCTG
Organism: Cecropterus lyciades; assembly: GCA_002930495.1. Classification (NCBI taxonomy): domain Eukaryota; kingdom Metazoa; phylum Arthropoda; class Insecta; order Lepidoptera; family Hesperiidae; genus Cecropterus; species Cecropterus lyciades. Next base: position 1,493,731 of record MOOZ01000096.1, on the reverse strand, counting down.
TTATACATTTTTAGAACTATTGGTAGTTATAGTTATTACTATTGAAGAAAACTAAGCGGGCTGCGGTGTTAGTTCGACTTAACGCGTGGTTCGTAGATGGCGTTATTTTCATAATGTTATATATGTAGTTCCTATTGCAATCTCGTCTTTTATGCATATTACTTGTACGAACACGATGTTACACATGTTTTATGAGTGTAGAAAGCGTTTATGTTATGTTTATGTTATCTTCTAAGCTTCCCGGTGAAAGCAATTTTTTTGGTATAACATGGAAGTAGCAAACAAGCACACAGTCCACCAATACGACACTGGTAAGTGGCCATTGTCACATAAGGACATCTGTAATCGACCACAAATATGATCAGAGTCTTACCTGAGGTTAGTCATAGAGGTGTTGCTACCCCTGAGGACTAAGTTGGAACGCCTCAAATAAGTATATCTCTTTTACCACACCCTTCAGATCAGAACACAGCAGCACATAATACTGCTGTTATTATGCAAAAGCATGTGTACCGTTGGTGCTTCCGGATTGAACCGCAAAGAGTTCTACTAAGGTTCAACGTTTATTCATCATAATTCATAAATTCAAAAAATATATTTTTTAACGTACTAACAACTTGATAATTCTAGAATAGGAAAAATCATAGAAGAGTAGAAAGTGTATCTATAGAAAGAATAACACTTACTCCATCATGTCCAACACATCTGAGCTCCCTGCTGCGTCTGCCGGGTCCACAAGTGGTATGAGGTTGGGTCAGTACACAAGGGCCCCAAGGCAGGGCTTTCCATGAGGCGCAGCGAGGAGTGGTACAGGTTCTCTTTTCTTCCAGTGGAGGGCAAGGCGCTCCGCCCCCTGACGCAGCTGATATTACACGGCGACGGCGGATACTATAACCTGAAAGCAAAAAATATTTGTGTTTACGTCTACTATTCTCTATTATCATGAATGTTATATTTATGAGGTTAATAAAATCAACATACATAACATTTTTTTATTAATTAGTTACATGATTACTAAATAACATATAAATTAATGAAAATGATTAACATTTCATATTTAAGAAATTTAGAAAAAACAAATTTAACTTCATATTTAGGAAAAGTCTTCAACTATTGCCGATGACCAGTTTCAATGTACATCTAGATAAGTATAAATACACGAACCGGTAGTAGTGAGTTGTTGAACGGGGAAGAGCGGACAGCCATCTGTGGGTTGACACGCGCCCCATTCGCTCCACTCTCCGACCTCACAATCCCGTGGACACGGCACCTGGACGCCAAGTTATTACCATCATTAGCGTAAATCGACTCACCCCCATTATAACAAAAACATATTTCAGGAAAAAAGATTGTATTCTTACTCTTTTATCACCTTTATCTATAAACATGTAATCCGTTTTGTGAAATTAGATCACAACAAAACGACTCTAAACAACTACAAAGAACATGAACATATACTTTAGTTTTGGAGTATCTTTAGTACAAAGTTGAATCGTATTTAATCCAAACCTATCGTACATATCACTTACTTCGGAAGTTTGTACAGTTATACATGTATGTGTGCCACTGTGTAGTTATTTGAATACTTGTCCTTACTATTTACTAATATACTCAGTTCTTACTTCACAAGGCTGAACTAGTGTAGGCATAGGAGCATGACCACATTGAGCAGGATGCAAGGCTCGTCCATCAGCTCGAACACAAGTGGCTTCTCTTCTCTGTACGCCTCCACCACAGCTCGACGGAGTCTCTTTATCGGATTCGTCAGATTCGTCGTCATCTTCGTCATAAATAGCGTCATTGTCGTCCGCGTCATCGTCGTCGTCATTAGCTGGTAATGTTAGTGTTTAGTTTGAATAAGCTTCAAATATCAAAGAAATAGGGTTAGAAGCAATTAAATTTCGAGGGATTTTAGTAATGTTAACATGCTGAAGTTTATTTGGGCGCGAGTAAAAAATATATTGACATTAACAAGCTGAAAGACTCAAGTAAAGTTAAGTACGCAAAAAGTATTAATCGACTACGAGAAGATAAAGCGAAAGATTGTGTGAAACTGTTTTGACTTTATGTTAATGCCTTTCTAAAGTTTTGACGCAAGCTGTAGGCAGGAGCGTTTACTTTATGCCTTCTCTTGTTACAAAAATGCCTAGAGGCAAAAGTTTTGGGAAGTTATTGATTGATGAAAAAATCGTACAAGGTGCAGCAGGAGCAGGCATTTCGATGGCAACGCGGCATGGACCCCAGGGTCCGGGGGTCCAGTGCGCACTGGCCTCTAATGATGCAGGTCTCACTTCTTCCACGACATCACACTCCTTGCCACCTCCTGTAGTGTAGAAAATCAGCATTTATTGAGCACAATATGGAATAATTGGATTTATTGGGCACAATATGAAAGGTCCTACCGGTCAAAGGTTTAACTGAGACACTCTTCTAAGATTTGAGAAATGAGAATTTGAGATTTCGCACAATGAGAACAACCTTACTTTAAATTGGAGCTACTTCTAATAACGTAGTGTATCGTCTAGTCTGAGGAATTAAAAAATGACAATTTCGTGCTAGAAAATAACAAATATAAACGTTACGTCCCTTTAATTACTCCTCAAAAATGCGAACATAATTTTAAAATATCCACAAAATGCAAATTTAAGTCCCTTTTATTCTTACCGTGCAATACCAGTTTTACCTATATAGTCTATAAAGAAAAGATATTAAAATATACAATACTGACGGAAACCAATTAAAAGTTGAAATTTTGCCCCATGTTCTCAGTTAAATATAAAGTTATAGAGACTTTTGAAAGATTCTTAGTTGCTGAATACAAATAGTGTTCCGGAAACTTTTCCTTTACCGAGAACTTGGCTCAGCATGCATACTTGTTTATCATTAACTGCACTTAGATAGGAATCTCTGTACTACATTGTTTCACTGTTTCGAGAAATGCTTTTAGTGGGAAGCAGTGTTGAACTTGTTCAACGGCTTTGTATTGTTCTAGAAACATTTCACTTGTCACTTGTCTAGAAACATATTCAGCACTTAAGATATAATTTTATTGGGCCTTCAATACTGGGTTTATTATGAAGGAAATATATTCATGAATTCTCCGTTATATTACTATACGGGACCATGTGGTGTCGGTCGTTAATTGTACCACTCTCTCTTCTCATGGATGTCATATGAGGCGACTGAGAGACAAACATTCAGGAGATGGGCAAGAAGGCTTTGCTGTGTACCATTAACGCCAACAGTGGTCACCATGGCATATGCAAGGCGTGGTGACTATTGTCAATCCATATTAGAGGAGGCCCATGACCAGCAGTGGATTTAAAAGGGCTGATGAATGGATGGATACGTCTGAGGAGTCTTCTCACAGGAATAGTAGTCTTATATTAAGAACTTATATCTAGGCTCGATAATTGTAAGTACATTTGGTACAAAACTATCCATATGAAGAAAGAGAGTGGTGCTATTTAAGAAAAATAAAATATTTCCTCTGAAATAATCACAAAAGCACAAAATATATTTATGGTTTTGGCTTGTACAGTATAGACTTCTAATATTATTTTGTGATTTGAGATAAAGATGAAATTCATTATAACATTTAATTGACAAAACGTTCAGGTTCTCTTGTGGTAGCCATGATCTTATCGAGTTTGTCTTGCACTCAGACATTCTATGTATAAATTCATTGAATAATCGAATAAGGACTTACTATTCATGCAATTCGTGAAAGTCCTATTTTATTAATTGTAGTTAGAACTTGTTAGCGTACTTATCGCTGGTTTACAAACTGTTTTTAACGTAGTTTTTTAAGTAAGTAACGCATTTGTACCTATTAAAACCTAAATTCTGTTATAGTTTACAATTTTGTATGCTTGGCCATTTAATTAGTTATTAATTAGAATTAGTGTCACTCATGAATTCATGAACTAGTAAATATGTAGACCATACAAAAAAAACATACAAGTATTAAATATAATATTTTTATGTTACTATTTTGACGAAAACCCCTAAAAAGCGTCAAATTAAATATGTCAGTATAAAAACAAAAAGTAGTTTATAGGCAGTCGGGTTTTTGATTTAATATTGATAACAATGCTACCTGTTATCTATGTAAAAGGCAACTGAATATCATAAAAGTTACGGTATCTATCTACATAGCTCGATAAGGTTCACCCAAGCTGTGTGACACCAAGCCCCCATTAATTCTGCCGGCTCACGGCTCATAACGCTGTCAGGTAAGTAATTGGTGTCAGCCCTACGAGGTCTCGTATTCCGACCTTTGTGACATCGTTATGACCAGTTTGTCTCTTTAATTTAATTAATGCTACAATATATTTTGTTATAACATTATGTTGTGTACGAGGCGCTTTCGCTTTGTTTTGGTATAAACTAATTTACCTGGTTAAAGGTTAACACGTATTTGTGATTGACTTCAGATAAGACTTTAATTCTGATTTATTTTGGAGTTGATTATATTTAAATTTAACGTGAAAGCAGGCGAGAGACCTAATGAAAAGTAGTCATCGTCGCCTATGGAGATATGCAACACAAGGGGAGTCCTCAATGCATCGCCGGCTTTGAAGGAAAGCTCTTTTCGCACATTTTTATAAAAAAATAAAGAGAGATTATAAGTCGCAAGAACCGTTTGTGATTCAACCCCGGCGGAATAACCACCACGATTATTTCTACCTAATAACAGCTTAATGAAGAGTGTGTTGGAGGAAAGCCACTCAATACAGGCTTAACATAGGCTATTTGAGCCTTATATTTTCCTCAGAGTTAGTAACGTATGTGGAACTCATGTCGGATTCAAATCCTTTTTGGAGTTTATTTAAAATTCCATAGCTGGCAGTGGCAACTTATTATTAAGTAGACTACAGTTTTGTTTGCTACTTCTATATTAATATCCTTTTTGGTGTTGATTTAATGTTCGTAAGTAGCAGTGGCGACTTACTATAAAGTGGACTGCAGCTCCATTTTCTACATCTATATTATTTAAAATATTTATTGGTAGCACACAGGGATGCGTAAGAAATATTCGTTAATACAAAAAATACAGGTATTTAAAAAACGGAAATGCATATTTTAATATAAAACAGTTCGTATGAATTACCTTGCGGCAATTTCCGCAGTCGGCGAGTGCGGACAAGTGCGCCATCGGGGCGCGGACGCCACGGCAGCCACTCCGCGAGCGTGCAGTCTTCACGCATCACGCACACACGCGTCGTGCCGATGTTGGACATTCCTGACCCGCAATACCTGTGAACCAACATATTATATACTTGAGTTCCTGTGAACGCCGTTTATACTGCGTTTAAACGAGAATGTTACGTGACATAGAAGCTTACGAAATTTTATAGCTTGAACATTTTGTCACGGCGTAACATATTTTTATACCTATTGATCATAATGTAGATTTTTACACTGTTCAGTATATAACTTAAACGTATTCAGTGCTTTGAAATGGCGTGTTGATATAATTTTAATCTTAAAAAAAATAACAAAAAATACTAACCGACTTCTATACTACAAAAAGTTAAAAAATAATTGAATTGGTTTCTTACATACACAGTACATAGTACCGATATCGGCGCTCAAAATATTTTGTTAGATTACAACAACGAATCTTTGTCCCACAAGTATATGAGCGCCGCTAACCCCTATCAGGGTTGAGGAGTTGAAGGCCAAATATTTCATAGTATGCCGCCCAGTAATCTTATTATATATTCGTAAGCACCAAATACCTAACTTCTTTGGTTTTGGCTAGCAGTACCCCTGCATCATCAGAATCGAAGAGAAGAAGATCATATTTTCATTAAATTATGTCATTCTAGATACCTAGTGTTCATTTCAAGTTTCATGAGAATCGGATCAGTAGAAGCTGAGTTATTCGTCCATTTGTCGCGCACATATTTAATGCAAATTTAAGACTTATATACGTTTCCTCATAGATGCCCTTGTCAAAACTGAACCAAATTAAAATGGGACCCAACGGGAAGCACCAGCTTTCAAATAAAAAAGAATGTCAAAATCGGTTCATCCTATCCAGTTTTCGATGTATGAAACATAAAAAAAATACAGTCGAATTGAGAACCTCCTCCTTTTTGGAAGTCGGTTAAAAAAACAATAGGTCTTAATATAAAAATTTCTATTGAATAATTAAGAATGCTCAGTAAACTTTATAATGAAACAATTTCCTTAACTTAGGTACATAGTTGAATAGTGAACTTATATTTTGAACATCATACCACAAAATTGAGACAGTTTTACTGCAAACATAAATATAAAGTCTAAAAGTAAAAAGTAAAAGTAAAATCTGCGTCCAAAGATAACATTAAATACATATTCAAAAACTCTCGATAAATCAGATCCATGCACACAAGAAAAGGATCGATAAGGTAATAAAGCGCTCTCCATACGTCGTTAGAATGGCGAGGGTCGACCGTTCCGAATCATAAAGTCAAAAAAGCATTAAACTAGAGTGGCATCCGATCAATAAGGCGACTTCACAATGTGACCCAGTTCGCAAGAAATGTGGCGTAAAAATGCACGGCGCGACTCCCGTTCATCTACTCTCGTCTGGAGATGAATATTAAACCGTTAGTCTGCTTCTGGAAATTACCTAAAGACTACGTGACTTGCATTGTGTTAGAGAATAAAGAACTATTTCGATCGAGACGTGACCTCTGATTTTTCAAAGTTGTGCATATTAGAAAATATTGTATTACTCGATTTAAGAAACCGTTACGCCTGAGAATTCTTTAATAAAGTTTTCCAAGGTAAGTCCAACAACTCCCATTTGGCCAGCATGGTGGTTTATGGCCTAAGCCCCTCTCGCTCTGTGAGAAGTACCGTACCCAGCAGTGGGTCAATAATGTGTTGTCGATAGTATATGCGTCTCTATCACGAAGTTTCCGACTAAAGGTTAGAGATGGATGTATGACAGGGATCCTTAATCTTTTGATAATAATGGATCATTTAACACATTTGTCTTGCAAAGAACCACAGCAGTATGTGGCAGAATATTTTTGAGCAGATACATAAGAAAGGATAATATTGTTTACGAGTATGAATTAAGAAATTTTTCATTAAAAATTCGCGGATATTTAAATTTTTCATTTAATATTCGCGGATCCAAAGATAAATCCACAAAAAATCTACATAAATCTAAGAAGCATTTAATCCACACAGGAATAAACAGACAGTCAATCTTAAGGTTGATCTCATAGTAATTTTCAAATTAATTTATTTGTGAGGTATATGATTTTAAACTACTTACTATTATCGCGGAATTGCTATATTTTAATATGTTATGGGCATCCACGATATGCAATACCTACGATATAGGTCAGATTGCTTTAAAACTTACATAGCTTCAACAAACTGGCCGTCCTTCCTGCGACACTGGACCTGTCGACGCTGTAAGCCCAGCCGTGGCGTGTGTACCAAAGAGTCGCCTTCCAGTCGCATGTTGAATCTGGGAAAAACGCAATAAGCATCGATCACGTTGTAAAGAAAAATGAAATATAAATAAATAGTTAATAATTTTATAATAATTGGATAGTTTGTAAAGGTAGATATGGTTATATGTTATTGGATACTTAAGCTTTTGTATTTTGTCAAAACCACTGAATATCCTGTCGGATCTTCTCAGTTGAGGTTGTGTTTATCCGGTAACAGAAGATTCGAACAGAAAGAAAAAATATTGTACAAAGACAAAAAAATGACATTTCATTTCTATATACCTTTTACTTTTCAAGTTTTAACACGTGTATTGTTAAAAATGCAAATGGGATTTTTTTCTAGCGTTATTTACAAACCGCAGTGACTTCGTGAAACATTAGATATAGCTAGCCTGATGGCTTGCCATGTCAAAAATCTTTCAACTACGACCAGAAACGCCGGAATTCGGAGTAACCTTACCACGCGGATATGTAAACAAGTAGTTTTTCTAGGTTACTTAGTAGAACGCAATATGGTTATTTAGTCAAAAATCAACTTTTATTTCTTTTAATACAATTTTAAACTTAAAAAATAAAGTTTTAATGAACTATTAGCAGTCTTCTTACATACCGGAATACAAATAAAATCCCGCCCGGACGCTCCCCGGATGCCTTCTAAACTAGGACAAATCCGGGGAAATCCGGACGGATGGCGACCCTATATAACACTCATAAAGCTTTTGTATTTTGATCAAAGCGCAGATAATCTAAATTGAGGCGTTTCAATTTTGTGGGGTAATGATAAGTGTTGTGTCAGATTAGTGTTCTTTCATTGTTCAGGTTATGAGCTGCAGTGTCTACATAACACAATGTGAACCCCCTTTAGCATAGGGCGACAGAAAATTCAGATATTAACAGCATTTTTCTCGACACTCCTTTTATACAGAGCTATAGCTACGCCTTGCTCTATTGTATAAGAAAGGTTGAAGACCCATTCAGGTCGAAAGGTCGAGCTCCCTCGCACAAATCATTGCGTTTTAAAAATACTTACAATAGGTAAGGTAATAAGTTATTTATTTGAGTGGGTAGAATCTTCTTTTGAATATTATTTATGGTGTTTTAAAAATACTAAATATACGGTTACTTATATAAGTTGTAGTCAACACGCCGAACATGACCGATCACAGCGCGACAATGCAGTTTCGGTTTTGATCGTAGTTTAGATTTGCTTGTCGCCAAAACCGAAACTAAACCGAAACCCGTTTTTTTGTCGAAACTCGACCGAAATCGAAACTGTATCCGAACTTTCGGTCGGACACTAATGGAGACAATTACCAAATAACACGTTTGATTAACAAAACATATGGACGAGGAAATTAATTGTAAATATCGAAACGTGTTGTGTTAAACAAATCTTGTGTCATTAAATTTCAGTGGTACCGAACTACCGCTTGCAATAATTAATGATCATTGTTTTAATTGTACACATTAATAGTATGTACCTATGAAGTATGCAAATTAGCGGCTGTGATTACAAATAAAAGCGTTGAAGCTCATCCTTTGTTTATTCTTACATATGTTTAATAATAAAAACGGGAAAAGTGCGAATCGGATTGGCGCGCGCAGAATTCCGTATTATCTATAAAAATTGGAAATAATCGCGTTTGTTGTACGCAAGCCCCCCTTAAATGTGAAAATATCAACTGTCTAGCTAACACATTTCATGAGATACAGCCTGGTGACAGACAGACGACTGTCCGTCTGTCTGTCATCATATAGACGTTGAGATAGAAAGAAGGACACACGGACCAACGGAAGGACAGACTGACAGCGGAGTTTTAGAAATGGGGTCTCGTATTTACCCTTTGTCTCGTATATACCATATAAAACTAACAATACTTACAAAGAATAAGAACAATTGTTACTAACACACAACCTATTGACGCATGCGTCTGAAATAAACGTTTTATTATTATTATTTGCGTAGGGTAGGGCGGGGCTAAAAGGTCAAATTTAATAATATTGCTTTGTAACTTTTTAAATATAGAGTTTCCGAATACTACTAAGTACTAAATAAGTAGCGTAACCCTTTATTTAACCATACTCATTAAAGAATATGTTTATTTTATTTTTATTAGCCAGTTATTGAAGATTTAGAAAGTCAGTCCGAGTGGTCTTTTAAGCCCTGCTTAAGGGGTAAAAAGAACCAGTAGTAGGGTTAAAAATACCAGTTTATATAAACACATTTAGTTTATTTAATTTATATAAATAAAACATGATTAAGTTTA
>MOOZ01000096.1:1471259-1483758 GCA_002930495.1 Cecropterus lyciades | reverse complement strand
ACATGATTAAGTTTAATTTGACGACCCGCGTGGCGGAGCGGTCACCATACCGGTCTGACACGCATTGGGTCCCGGGTGCGATCCCCGGCCAGACAGAAATTTGAATGATGAGTTTAGGTTTCTGTCCTGGGTCTAGGTGCTTGTGTGTTCGTCTTTGTGTGTCCATGGCACCCGCGACACAGGAGAAAATCCTACTGTGGGGCTATGAGTGTACAAAGCGTGCTTTTTTTTTTAATTTAATTAGTACCAGATTTCTGATTGGCAGCAGGAACCCATTTTTATCCTCTTGTCTATGTCTATCTATTCGCATTGCAATCTTAGAAAGTATTTAACCGATTTAGACATAGTTTTATCAAATAGATTTTACACAGAATATTTTTGACGTTTGGAAATGAAATAAAATGTCTTTATTTTTTCAAAGGTCTATTTTTTTAAGACTACCACAGGATCGAACACGACGTCAACGACAAGACGTTTGTCTTGTTTCTTTGTTATCATCTTCATCATTCTCTTTTTTTTCATACCATCTTTTCTTTGACATGGAGTATAAAGTTAGTACCAGTATGGGAAATAGGTCACTTTAATCAAAAATATAATTATATGATTTAAAGTTAAATAATAATTGTTATTTAGATCTTTTGCGTAATAAAATCAGTATTAATGCACGGGAATGTATATACTTGTACATTATGTATAGTAAAATTACCTTTCAATGATTCTGATGTGCTCCGTATCCGCGACGCATTCAGTCCAACGACCCACGTAGATCGAATACTCTGCGTCATTCATCTCTGTAACAAGAAAAACAAATGTTAGGTATTCATATGTTGAAAGTTCATTGGGATGAGCCCTTATACGTTACAGAATTTAATTACCTTTTAGACATAAAATATGGAATATCAAGGAAAATATCTCGTCGGTTTGTTTACCGTTATAGAATTCATTGATAATGATTTGTAGCATTGATTCAGGATTTATGTTTGACCTTTTCAATGGACAGGTAGATTTGATTGCGAAAAACGGTTTTAGAAGGAGGAACATAAAAATGCAGTATTTGATATAAGTCGCCGCCGGCGAATGAAAACGAATACCACATCTATTTCCTATTTCTTCGTACACGATTTGGATTAGGTGAGGGGAAGGGGCTCAAGTTTTAGTTCACCCCTGGATGTGTCACTTATTTGTATCAGGTTGCGGATGCGCATTTTTTCACATCCGCGGATGCGGATGCAGATGTCCAAATCTATGCGGAAGCCTCGCATTTGCGGATGCGGATGAGAATATTCGCAACATCTATGATTTATTTACAAGAAATAAATGATGCAGCACAACAAACGCGTCGTATCTTATCACAATTTTTTCGCTCGCGTTGGTTATTGCCACGTGTGAACCCGTCCAATTTCTTTCTAGTCGCAATTTGTATTACAGCTGCATTCGCATGAATATCCGCATTGATTATTGCGGATGCGGATGCGGATGCAGATGTCAAAATCTATGCGGAAGGTCCGCATTTGCGTTTGCGGATGCAAATATTCGTAACATTCCTGATTTGTATATATCTATATAAGCTACAAAATTGTATCATAATTTGAAATAATTTATTTCATTTCTTTTCATGTCTCATATTTGTTCCATTTCTTTAATTTTCCGTACGTTTTTCTACGTAGATTTAGCATTTTAAATAATTCGTTTATTTTTACCATGATTCTTTTTATAACGATTATATACTGTTTTCATTAGAACATTATAAGAAGATCGCTTTAAGCGTCAAACCACCTGTTGTTATGTTTCTTCTTCTTTTCGTTTTCTATTTGTACACATATCATTTTCGCATACAATAAAATACTTTATTGTATTGTTCTTTTTCTATGTCGACGTTTTCATCCGTATCCAATCGAAGCATCTGATAAGACATCTAATTCTAAGCAACCATTATCCATTATTGTACGTCTTGTTTTATGGGTATTTATATATAAGAATTTTCCATAGAGGCTCGCGTATTCTGCTATAAGCGAGGACAATAAAAGATAACAAGCTCACAAAAATAGAGTACGAAAATAGATTCAATACGATTGCTTTCCCCGGAGATTTCGGGGAAATTCAATGTGGAAAATGTTGTAGAGCATTATTATATCTTTGTGTAGTACTTAATAATAGTATTGTGTTGAATAAAGTACAATAGTACAGTTTCATGAATTTATTAATTTATTATTACAATTTTTTAAATTTATGTATAAAGTTTCCTTTTCTATAAAGACGTATCAGGGAACTAGGAAAAAAGTAACATTGTTAACTATTTATATTGTTAAAAATATTAAAACTAAAAGGTCAACTGCTTAAAACGTTCTTTCTTATTTATAACGATATATTTAATTTAACGCTTTATATATTTTGTATAATGTTTTTAGAATTCATTTCTAGAATGTCTATTTAATAGCTTTCATTTGATACCCATATTGTGGTGATAATAAAAAAGTCGTCACAGTATGATATTGCAAAAGCAACAGGTATGTCCAGAATTTCTGTAAAGAATATTTAAAAAATATATTCCGGGATAACTTTTTCCCACAAAAGAACTGGGCACGCACCCTTTCTTTCGGACGACGACGCGTTACAATCGCCAGAACGGATTGAGTAATTCATGATATCTGTCCAAAATAGAAAATTACCAGTTACTTTGCTTACCAGGAGCATAAGAGATGAAGGAATACATGTTTCTAATAAACCGAGCAGCAGCGTCTCACTGAAAATGGTTTATTTGTAAGAAAAGCTGCCCGTAAATCGGAGTTGACTACGACTGTAATTAAAACAGCGATTTGATTGGGCTCGTAAACATAAAAACTTCACTACAGAAGATTGGGAAAAGGTATAAAAATGTGTTCTGACTGTTACAATTCAATAATAAAATATATCACGTCCAAAATTTTAACAATGCTTCGTACCTCAGCTTAGTTTTTCCGATGAATCGGTCTTTCAAGTTTTGAAGGAAAAGTCGATGTTCGTACGGCGAAAACCAGGCGAGAAATAAAGCTTGAATGCATCGTCCATATTATGAAACATCCACCTTCTGTTATGGTATGGTCTGTCATATCATAAAAAGGGACGGGGCGCCTCATAATTGTAAAAAAAACACTGCGCCGAGATTAGTATTATAAATCCTAGTGTCCAAGTTTATACCACAGCTCAAAGACTGGTTCTTTAATGATGAACCATTTTTTTCTCATGATGGCGCTTTTTGTCACAAAGCAAAAACTATAATATGCTTTCTTCAACAAAAAAAATATAAATGTATTGGAGTGGTCTTAAAATTCTCCAGATATGAACCCAAAAACCCAAATCAATTTTAATAACAAAGCAAAACATATATAAAAGTTTATTTTTAAACTCGATAAAACAAAAATAAAGAAATAACCATAAAAATGTGTAGGATTATGCCGAGAAAATAATATACTGTGTAAAGTATTCTACATTACTTAATATGTAATACAATATTTGACATTAAAGTATAAAATAATTTTTAACTTGCTAAAAAATTAAAACCTTAAATCTACCCTAATACTCCTAATACTCTATATCAATCTTCATCTCTCGTTGGTTACTTTTCAGAACTTTCACTTCTGCCGTATGTGAATTGCACACACACTTTTTTATTTTGTTTTCAATCAATTTATTGACGAGTTATTGACGAGTTTTAGTGTTGTCAATAGAATACTTTAAATTTCTTTATTTATTGAATTTCAACCAAGAGGCAAAAGCTATCTTTTTTTATAGCATGGAAGTAGCAAACGAGCACGCAACCCACTTGATGGTGAGTGGCTACTGCCGCCCATGGACATCTGTAATCAACCCTAGGTAAGACCAAAGGCTCACCTAAGGTTAGCCACAGATGTGTTGCTACCCGTGAGGACTAAGATGGATTGCCTCAAAAAAGTATGTCTCCCTTATCACACCCTTCAGACAATAACACAACAGCGCATAACACTGCTGTTATTAGGTAGGAATAGATGTGGCGGTGGTGCTTCCGGAGTCGAACCACAAAGAGTTCGACCACCTTTTTATCTTATATTAATGTTATTGAAAATATTCGTAGATTTGTATAGCACACATAAGTATGAACAGTAAAGTATAACAAGGTAACAACCAAAATACAAATATATTTATTTTATGGTTGCGTGGGGGAATCCCGCATATCATTCCTGTATAACAGTTACATAAAGTTTTGAGTCACCGTCTTTTCGACTTGTTCGACAGAAATCGGGTAATCGGTATGCAATCGTTGCTTATGCCTGTTCACAATTTATTTGGTGTCGGGGCAATATGTTATGATTCATATTGCAAATGGATGCGGCAATATTGTTACGACCCGTCGTTTGCTCGATGTCTTTTAAATGCGGTCGGTGGTGAGATATTGATAAACGTATAACATAGTGGAGTAGGGTAGGCAATAGAAAACATTGGTATTCATGGCCATTTATCTATTTTCATGAATATCAATGTTTAAGGTTTTTTTCGTTATAAGAAGAATTAAGTAAGTTTTTAGTTCGTTGGATGACTCAAATGAAATGTGTTTAATACACTTACAAATTGTGAAATATTTTTTCTAAATAACATTTTCTTTAATACCAATGGATTAGAACACGACCCTAACTGAGAAGATCCGACAAGAAACTCAGCGAATTTGTGTTTTTATGATATTGTATTTAGTGCTATTTTAGTTGTCGTAGTTTTTTTTATATCGTCTTGTTTTGTACATGGAAAATAAAAGTTAGCATCAGTATTTTTCCCTTTACCTGACTTAACAAGTGGCTTATTTTGCAAGTGTAGGTCCCTGTCGTACCTTTCAGAATATTTTAAAGATATTGTCTTTTCTTTCGTTACAACTTTTTTCATTTATAATGTACTTGTAAATGATAGACATTTTTAAAAAATAACTTGGATTAATTGTGATGATGTAATTTAGCACTTGAGGCCGAAATTCATATGAATTGGCTTTTAATACTACAGAGTCACGATAAAGAAAACATTAAATCATTTTCGGCTCAAAGCACCACGCATACTGCAGTAGCGAAGAAGCACATTAATGACTAAGCTACATTCACTAATTTTCGGTTTAAGCCAAACCTAACCTTTCCTTTCACAGACATTTCCCTCTTCAGTAAAACCGTTTGTTTTAGCGTCGTAAGAAGTGCTGTATTTAACAGTGCCAAGCACTTTAATGACTTACGGCAAGTAGCGCAACAAATGAGGCGTCAGCGAGGTAATTCGATGAGCGCTTCGTGGATTAATTAGTGCTGAACTGTCTCCTGGCTCACCTCTTTAATGTTTAACGCTTAAAACGCTGAATGTAAGCCGGTAATTGGTGACGATGTTTAAGCGTCTCGTCAGTCTTTCCGTATGAATAGAGTCTACGACGAGTCTATGTTTAGATGGCATACCTATTTGTATGAAGTAGAAACAATGAAGAAGTCCTAACTTTAGATACTTACTACCGTCTAAGGATAAATAAGTCAGGTACTCTGACTTGAAGAAATCATAGGTTAGTGATAGTACCCTTTAAGGAATAAAATGTTTGTTTAAAATGCGTTTTTTGTTATACGATAAGAATCTAATAAGATCGTTTTATTAAAAAGACAACGGTATCATGTGGTATCAGTATAGTATCGCTCCCTCGCTTCCCGCAGATGTCGGGAATAGAGCCAGGCGCAGTTACTATTGACAAAAAATCCCCTAGTAGGAGAGCCTTATGCCTAGTAGTAGGCTTCAAAGGGGGTCACGGATAAATGGAACTAATTATATATATCAATTATACATATAATATGTTAAAAGTTTCTATCTAACAATATAGTGTTCTATCATCTTCAAAATATGGTCATAAATTCGGGTATTTCTCATCACAGTTCTCAAACGGAGTAAGGAAAGTGATTATCACAAAAAGAAATAATACCTTATTTGCCATGTAAAAATATTCCCTCCGTACATAATTTACAACACTTGCGGCTGAGAGAATTGGTATTCACCCGTTCAGCTTATTTTAATTTCAATTATGTTTCGCTATAAATGGAAATACGGCGAAAATTTCGTTCGCGTTTCCCGAAAATCTACGTAATAGGATTCATTTAATTAATCCTTTTATATAAAACATGACAATTTACCACAGATATTCCATTTAGTGTCTGATATATTTCATTACTGTTATAGGTAAGTTTTAGGTGCAAAGATCTTTTATGTAATAATCATATTAGGACTTTGCGATAAAAAATATCCCGGGAAATCTTTGATGACTATAACAGTATAACCGGTATTTTTAACGTTTTTGAGATATTTTAAAAGGGACTTTGTTATTATTATTATCTTTGACTACTTCGGAAGTTTGTACATGTGGATACAGGATACGGGACTTATTCCCTCAAATCTTAATTTAAAAAAATTAAACACTGTCAGGGTTAAATCTCGTGATAGAAAGTCTATAACCTAAATACCCATCCAGTATTACAGTAAAACTTAAGTTACATAAAAATAAAAAGGAAACAATACAAGGAACGTATTGAATGAAGGTCGAACAATCTCTGTACCACGCCTTTTTATGGAAAGTGTATTGTTGATTAGTTCAGTTAAGAGTAAAACAAATTTCAATCAAGGAAAGCGGTTAAAAGCCGTATTGAAGCGGAGTAGGGTTTCTACAATTTTGATTTTGCGGGATAGAATATTTTTTATTTATATTTATGCAAAGAATATTCTTGTTTCTATTACAAATTAATAACATTGTTGTTTTTACTTATGAATTTGAATATGACAGTGAAAATGAATAAATTAATATTATATTTACTTGTATACAAAAATAACTTATATAATAAAAAAATATCTGTTAGGTATTTTTTTTATTTATTTACCTTAATAAAACATGTACGTTTTTCTTCGGATATTGTCTGCTAAACTGTAAGACTGTCGGCAGTTTACAAAAGCAGTCCTCGCTGTTTAAGTACATATAATCTATAATTGTGTGCAGACATGATTGTTTAATAACAATCATGTCTGCATACAATGCACTGCTTATGTTATAAACAAAATGCTATTCATATTCCGTTGACAGTAGTTACTTTTAAATAGCTTGCTTAAAAATATAAAAGATAAACATAAACATTTAACATTTAAAGTGACTAAATTCTTGTATTATTATATTAATATATTTATGAGTACATAGACAAATAGTGTTTACGGAGCATGGTTTTAAGTTGCGTTATAAAAATCCGCATCCAAATTATAGTCTCTAGGATGAGTTCTAGAAGACAACATTACCTTGTTGAATAGTTAGGCTAATTGCTGGCTGAGGTGTGTGTCAGTTGAAAGTCATGCGTTGACTTTATCAAACGTTTGGAGGGAAGCTTGAAAATAACTTAGCATTGGATTTCCAAGGTCCCAAGCTTTCGATGCCTAATTATTTAATTATAGCATTTAAATAATTTAGTGTTATAGTTTCGTGTGTACTTAATACCTTTATGGCTAAGACAACGTTAGTCTTTTGGTTTGGTTGGTTTGATTTCTTTCACTTTTTTATATTTTAGTCCTGATTTTATGTAATTTTATCTGGTTACACAAACTGGAAGTGAATTAGGCCGGGTGTTGAGCAAGATCGAAAGGAAATTAACGAGTCGTTTGTTGAGTTTCTTTAAGATTTCATTAAATTAACGGTCGCTGTCGATAACTCGATTTACTGAAGTACCTACTCGTACTTCGAAGTATTTCCGCATTTTTCGAGAACCGTAGCGGGGTGTTAATTGAAAGCAAAATAAGAAATCAAGAAGCACTGGTCCTTTGAATGTATTTGAGTTACATAACAACGTTTACATTACTGCATGGTTAAAAACTAGTATGCCTATTTCTAGCATTCCTTGTGTTTTGGTTAAAGGGTGTGGTAGCCGGCTCATCTTTATATAGCGACTTTGTTATTTCTCGGGTGTAGCAACGCATCTGTGATTGACTTAAGATATAACTCCTGTTCTATACGAGGTTGTCCATGGACGGCAATGACCACTTACTATTAGGTGGACAGCATTTTTGTTTGTTACTTCAAACTTAAAAGCCAAAATGAAGCAAATGTAAGAAATGTTATTTCTCCTAATGGACGTAGAGAAAGCGCCTAATGTGGGGAGAATGTATCTATGTGAATGCTTAATTCATATCACATCTTCCACAAATCAAATGTATCTCATTATGTCTGGAAGGTTTATATTCCACTGCATTGCTCTTTTTTATACCAATAGTATCCCTGTTATTACGAACGTCATAATAAATTGCTGGCTTTTACATAATAGGCAACTTTGGGTACGATCATCATTTGTTTGCGAAACTTTCTGACCCAAAGTTTTAGGTATGCCCGTCTCGTACGAGCCGAGCACTATGAATACATAAGTTCAATAAAACAAGAAAGACGACATTTCGATAAAAAGGTACATTTTCGGAGCGTTCGCGAGATAAGCATGTAAATGACGCTCTGCTAGATAGGAGCGCGTAAAATCCTCAATGTAGCTATCCTCCATCTATCAGGCATTAGCATACAAACCGGGTTTACGTCTAGGATATTCGTCATGAAATCCTGGGAACATATTGCGCGCATTTGTTTTACAGCATAATGTATGTTGGAGGAAGTGTTATAAAAGGAGCCATGAGCTGAATGTATCAACGTTACTCTTATTCTACGCGAACGGGGTTTAGGTGTGTTTTAGTTCTTGTGGCTTGTTCTAGGCGGCGTTTAGAAATCCTTGAGATATATATATATATCATATTGTAATATTGTAGAAATCGTTCTAACCGTAGGAAACAGTGTTTTCTATAGCAACAAATAACTACTTAGTTTGATTATCCAGTTAAATGAAAGTGATATAAATTGAAGAAAATATCCATTACGTGCACATCTATATAAATAATTCCGTCAAGGGGTACGGTAGACTTGATTGAAACCTTACCTAAATAATAAAACATAAAAAAAATTATTTCGAGTCGACAACATATATCCGCAAAATACGGATTGTCGAGTATTTTGTTAAATTCTTAAAGCCGATTTACGTAATAATAGGATAAACATGCCATCTAGCGGCGTTATTTATCTCACATAGTTTTGATATTTTATACTAGACTAGCTGAGCTCGCGGTTTCACCCGCGTTAAAAAGAAATGTAACGTGACATACATTAACATTATGCATGCAGCGGAAGCTCTGATTAGAAAAAAAAACCCCGATTTTGAAACATTCTTCATTGGTGCTCCGGTCCTGTTGGTCTTAGCGTGATGATATATAGCCTATAGCCTTCCTCGATAAATGTCTAATCTAACACCGAAAGAATTTTTGAAATCACCAGTAGTTCCTGAGATTAGCGCGTTCAAAAACAAATAAACAAACTCTTCAGCTTTATAATATTAGTATAGATGGCGTTACAAAATTTTACCTCGAATTTTTGCATCACGCTGCTGCGCTGTTGAGAACGTGTGTAGGTTCGTATTAATATGCTCGGAATTCGAATTTGGGTCTCGCTAGCACTGGGACCAGTATATTAAACTGTAAACTAGCTACTACAAGTGGTGGCGTCTAGAGAACTAGCAGCTTTTATGAGTATCTGCTTCTAAGTCTAAGGTGTAATACCTTTTAGTTGATTGTAACTACAAAAATATCTACCTACCTATAGTCACATTTCAACCGAGCGAAGCCGGGTTTTCATCTAGTAACAAATATATCGACGTATCAAAAGAAATGGCTAGATTACATTAGTATTGATCATTTAATTCCAAATGATCTCATACAATGTAAACGACTCAATTCGAAGCACTGAGGGGGTTGTCCATAATGTATTTGGGTTGTTATAAAAACGATGGGACGATGATGGAGAACTATATTTAGTGTCAAATTAAAAATGCAGTATGATTTTGAAAACTATTCCTATTATCCTACTGTCCTCGTTTCCTGGTTACTTGGTGTTGATGTAACAAAGGAGACGCTTCTGCTCATCTATCGGATCCTGTCTTTTAGTCGCCTCCTAAGACATCCACGGGTAGACAGGGTACTATTCAAGACCAAAACCAAAGAATCTACTTTAGCTTTAAAATTTTCCGTTATGACGAGTTGAACAACCAAAAAAACATTCAAGTATAATATGAAACATTCCAAAATACTGTTTAATTAAAAAGTTTCCAATGACAGTTCCTTACATTTGTTTCAGACAAACAGTACATTTCCATAACAAAGTGAAGACGGGGGTGGAAAATTTTTCAATGTCGTTCCTATCCGCACCCCATCGATCAGCTGCTCATTTGCATATAAACCGTCTGTTTACTAGGATAGTTCAAATCCCTGGATGAACGTGGAACGTATCGCATACATTTGTTCGCTTAATGCACGGTTTCTCAAAGTGGTATCATTAAGGGCATGAGTGTTGCTATTCCTATGTTCAGGGGGTGTCTAATAGTGGCGGTCAGGGTAAAAAAACTTGGTCAGCTAATCGCTGAAGATTTTCTTCTCTATGGTATGAGACGTGGAAAAAACCGGAATGAATGACAAAAATAAACAAAAACGATTTCATGTTTAAAGCCTTGTTCTTTTCTTGCCTATGCTAAGGAGGGATAGACGCCCTAAACCTGAAGATATATATGCCTATAGTTAAGGGTAGGTACGTAACGCTCCTTGTGTGCTTTGAGAGTACAAAACTCATAATAGTCCTAGCGGGACTTAATCAAAGCTAAATCGCTTTTAGAATAAACTCAATGTGTGATGAGAAACAAGACCATCCGTCACATTAATTACGCTTAAAATACGCTTTCTACACTCATAACCCCACACTAGGATTTTCTCCTGTGTCGTGGGTGCCATGAAAACACAAAGACGAATCAGACAGAACAGAATCTAAATTTATCATTCAGTTGTCTGTGTGGAACCCAATGCATGTCAGACTGATGTGGTGACCACTCTGCTACGCGGGTCGTTAAATTAATAAAAAAATATATGTCTCGTTTGGGACTGAAGGTAACTTTAATAACATTTTATATTATTACAAGCAGCCTTTAAAGGGTTTCGCCGTTTACGAATTGAAACCGGGATTCGTGGATTTATAAGTTTAAAAAACCCTGGCTTAATGTATGTAAAAGGAAGCGTCTGATGTTGCTAAAGTGCAAAGGCGTCTCAAGAGCGCCATTTTCTTTCATTTTGTTCTTATTTCATACAAGTTATTCCACTTTCTTCACACCCCTCGCTTAGATGCATGAATAACTACCCTAACATTATTTTATGTTAGACTTAGTCTTACTAAGTTGACACGTAGTATGTTAGGTATGTATAGTCACTTTTTTCTCTTTTTATAATATGGAAGTAGTAAACGAGCATGCAGTCCATCTGTTGGTAAGTGGCCACATCCGCCCGTGGAAATCTGTAATCAACCTCAGATTAGATCAGAATCTTACCTGAAGTTAGCGACAGATGCGTTGGTACTCCTGAGGACTAAATCTGAACGCCTCGGAAAAGCATGTCTCCCTTACCACACCCTTCAGATCGAAACAGCAACGCAACACTGCTGTTATTAGGAAGAAATAGGATTTTTGGTGCTTTCGGAGCTACAGTGCTATAGAACTGAATTTAGTTTATGTTTAATCTCTATTTAATAATTACTATTTTGTATCCAACTAATTTAAATTAACTAACGGCTTTATGTTTACGTATTTTAATTATTTCGCTACATTAAGCGTAAAATATAAAATATCTTTCACATTACCAAAATTAAATTATCTTTTTTCAACGACTGCGAATACTTAAGTAAATTTTAAAATGAATGCAACTGGCTGTCTTTAAGGTCCGTTATATTTAGTCCTTTTTTGGTCGGTGAAAAGTCATTTCCATATTTTCCGGTGTAAATGAGAATCCTTTTAGACGCGCTGGAAGTTTTTCCGTTATTCCAGACTTAATTACTCCGGCTTAAATGAAATGTCTTAAGTTGCTCTGTTGATAAAATAAAATAAACTGCTAAGGACTAGACTGTGCTACTTGCTAATTTTAAGGTGGATAATTGATTAGTAGAAATAAAAGAGTGCGTGTACTTATATATGCGTGTGATAAGTTATACTTCTTTGGCATCATTAAATATTTAAAATTAATAATTTATTAATATTTAGTATTAATTATGTTAAATAATCATATTTTAATTTATATCAATAAATAATTCATACGGATAGATAACCTCAATTATATTGGGGCACTTGAAAAAGTCTATAAATACAATTTTTTCACTAATATTTACGAATAGTAAATATATAAATCAAAATATTGATTTTAAATCACTACTGAATATAATTTATCAGCACCTATATAAATCGCACTTATATGAAACTGAAATACGTGTGTGAATGTAGACACTAGAAGCATATGGATAAATATTATGAATATGAAAACAGTGAACAGAGGCGACGATGGTGCCAACTTGCGCGACTAATAGAGGTTCTATTTCTATTTTGTTGGTAGCTTT
>MOOZ01000096.1:1418006-1433834 GCA_002930495.1 Cecropterus lyciades | reverse complement strand
TCCTATACCCTTCCTCAATAAATGGACTATTTAATACAAATATAATTTTTCGATTCGAACCAGTAGTTCTGTTCTATAATATTACTTGTATAGATTAGAATGATGAATGGCGATATGTATGGAGGCTTTATTAGGAGGTAGAATGAATATTACTTTTTTTTGTGATTTTAAGAAGTTTTAACAGATATTCTGCTACTTGAGTTGGATACAAATCCACAAATCAAATTTTAAATATCGGAAATAAATAAACCAACTTTGTTTTGTATATATTTTGACGGCGTGGTGGAGCGGTCATTATACTGGTCTGACAGGCAGTGGATTCGATCCCTGACCAGACAGACTCAGAATGGTAAGTTTATTTTGTTCTGGGTTTGGGTGTTTGTGTCCACGACATAGGAGTAAAATCCGATTGCGGGGCTATGAGTATAGAAAGCGTTTAATAGAACCTATATATGTTTTTTTTTATTTGCATCAAATAATTAATAGGTATATTATGTATCATTTCAATAATGTAAACAAATAATATTTATTATGTGAACACATAATTTAATTACATGTATAGTGACAAGGAATTACACGTTTACTTGTGATCACAACTATGAAGACAAGTATATTAGTGAATGTGAATATATAACATAAAAAGAACATTCTTTTCCGAAACTTTTTCATTACATCGGTACGATACGAATACTGAGCGGGACAGAACGAGTTCGGCCGCCATCTATGATTCTAATCTTTAGTGATTCGAACAATTCTTTACTTTGAATTTTCACGTTTTTATCTAAACGTGTATCTGGGCGAGCTGGCTGCCATAGCCGAATTTTGGAGCAAATAAATTTAGCAGCCTGTGACCCGACATCCGTGACAGTTGACCGGAGTAAGATGGATGTGGTAGGTATAATGTTTCGGTAGCCTAGTTTTACAACACACACGAATGTGTGCATTATCTAGCACACACACGTGGCTAAAACTGAACACTATATGCATGTTATTGATGTGATTCTTACAGGTATAAAAATTCGGTATCCTATTTGAAAATGTACACACAAATGTGTGCGTTATCTAGCACACACGTGAATAAAAATGAGCGTTACATGCATGTTATTAATGTGATTCTGGCAGGTATAAAGATTCGATATTCTAGTTAAAAATTTACACACAAATGTGTGCGTATTCTAGTATACAAACGTGGATAAAAGATGTAAACAACTTAGTATGTTATTTGTATGATATATCACATGTTTAGGTACGTATATGAAGTTAATTCACTTATTATTTCGAGATCATCTCAGCCCAATGGGTAGCAACGCATTGTGATAAATTTCAGATATGACATGTGTTATATTTGGGGTCTATTATAGCCTCATGTTTGTTTGAATCTTGCATTGTAGGTATTATATAACCAACGTCGAATGATATACGGTAAAAACTTGCTTGTTTTATCATTTGGTTGCTTCCTTTTTACCCGACTGTGTCAGAAGAAGGGAAATGTTTTAAGAGGGTATGTATGTATGTATGTGATTTTTATTTTATGAAGTTATAGTGTATAATATCTTTGGCTCGCTTGACAGACCAAATGGCTGACTTATTTAGCTTGTGAGATGACGCTAAATTTTTATGAATTGTTAGAGACGTCACTCTGGCTATATAATTTTTAAATATGACGCACACAATAAGAAAAAAATTACAACACTTCATAATTTTTTGCTTATTCAATAGGAAATAATAGTCGCATCCTTAACAATGTCACACTCAGCCAAGCACAATGAAAGCTCCAACATCTGGTAATTGGTGAAACTTTGCAAACATTTTAATGCATTCTTTTAGTTCTGAGCGTCGACTGGCGTCGAGACGCCGCAAATTGATATTACGAGTTGCGGCAATAAAGAGCAATTTAACGGTACAAGAACGGTCATAAAACTTTATTCATATACCGCCTCCGATATAAGTTCGCAGACTGTTTATAAGGTACGCTTCACTTATTAATCTAAGTTCAATAAAAATAAGTCGAAAGTCGAAAAGTGATAAACTGAATAAAAGGCGACGCAATAACTTGCGAAATATCTTTAGTTTTGGATACATGTGAAAGATATATGAACATACTAGCTATGCCTAGCGGTTTCACCCGCTAGTACATAAAAAAAAACAACCAAACATAGGGTGATATTATATAGCCTTATATTCTTCCTTAATAAATTGACTATTCAACACAAAACTATTTTTTCGATTCGAAACAGTAGGTCCTGAGATTAGCGCGTTCAACTAAATAAACAAACTCTTAAGTTTTATAATATTTTATTAAAGTATGAAATGTATGAAAATATGAATATATTAATATACTAACAGTTCCCCGCGGTTTCACCTGCGCTTATAAATGCTTAATAACGTGAATGATCTGGTGAATTGATGAATACAAAGTTTTCCCCTTTATAATATTAGAGGAGGATGAGAGAGGGACGAGAAATAAGTAGGTACATTTCAATATACATATTATCATTGAATTTATCAAAATTAATTTTTCTACATCTGCTTTACAGATACAAATTTCATTATATGAAATGTTAAGAATTAAGAATTTTTTTCTCAATATCCTATATCAAGTTGGATACGGTTGCATACGGTGTGAAAATTTGATTCGAATCGGTTTAATAGTTAAGGAGTTTATCGCGGACAAACAAAGTGTCACGTAAAATATATATATTTATATATATATATATGTTCCTTATATCCAATTATATTACCAAACATTAATACATTCTATATACACACTATATCGGTATTAGAAGCTAGATTCATGTTGAAATATCGGGGTCATTACCCCCACGCAGATTTAATAGGGCTGCTACGGATGAGTAAATAAAATAAAAAGGCAAATTACGGTCAACTCGGGTAGCTTTTTAATTTACACAGCCTACATAAATCTCCCTTTTGGACGTAAAACTCGGATCTGGGTTTAGGAATGTATAAACATATAAAATCACGTGTAAATCGTTTAATATTTTAACTATAATACATTATTTTGAACGAAACTTTAGTTGGGACACTTGTAAGTTCTGTTTTCAGAATGATTTTTTTTTGTAAAGAATTATACTTTTTTATTACTTTACTTACTTTAAGATCTTTTGTCTTTCAAATATCAATTTTTTTGTAGTTAGAGATTGAGAATATAATGTTAAAGAATGGTATTAAGTATCAAGTTTACTCCTTGTAATTTATAACTACTTCATAACTACTACTGCAGTTTTGAAAAAGTTATAATACAAAAAGGGTATCTTTTACTTTAATATACGGGATTGTTCCATTAGTTTTAGATTGATGCGATTTCAAACATACACGCACAGACAGATAAAAATATAAAAAGACTTATATTACTTATTTTAAGCTTGGAGGGCTTGATTGATTTTTCTGTTAATATATGTGATATATAGACATGCGGATGTTATTATATGTATGGATAAAGTGTAGCAATTTTACATAAGTCAAAGCTTGTTCTGTTGTTAAAATTATAGGTACAATAAAATATTAAGGATATACATAAAAATCCGTACAAATTATAAATTTACCCCACTCGTGTTATTCTGATCGCATGATTTTCCATAGTAATTAATTGCCTGCTTAAATGTGTTCATACATTCATATTAATATTTACTATTAAAACCAGATTCAATCGCAATAATTACTATAAATTTCACATATATTTTCGTTAAGCCTGAGCGCCATAACGATAAAATCCTATATAATCCGCATAATTAATGTTGATAATTTACAACCGACCCGTTATACGACGGCACGTCAATTTTGATTAGCAATTTTCCGCGCTCGGTAAATTGTCGATGGCTTTTTTAAATCGCCTTTGTAATAACGATTCATAGGCAGGTCTGTTGTGAGCGTAGTGATGGGTATAAGTTGGTAGAATCGACAACGATTATTATAAAAAATCCTATGCAAGAAATGTTCGTGCAATTCACACATGGCAGAAGTGAAACTTAATACTTTTTTCACATATACCAAACTTGAGTTCTTATAGAAATTACGAAGTAAAACCATTAGCGTAATTCAGAAAGGTGTATAACGCCATCTAGTTTTAATACTGACAGTTGCTTACGAGTTTCAATTCACAACGATTTTTAAGAATTTTTACTTCAAAAATAGGTAGCCTTCGTAATCACCTGCACCTTAGAAAACGAGCATGTAGTTCATCTGATGGTAAGTGGTTACTGCCGCCTATGGACATCTGCATAGAGTAACTTATATAAACGGGTATAGAGTCATCAGTGAACTTCACGAAACAGCGCCATCGGGTGGGAAGTTGAGCAAACTTTCCTTTGATATATCTATAAATACCTACATATATAAAGTAAATATATATTATTCGGTTATAGTGCTAACATTTATTTTATGTATTGTAATTCTTCCATAAGTTTAATAAAGTATGAACTTATGGAAGAATTACTTTAAAATTATACATAACAGGAGCCAAAGTCGAAGTAAGAAATCTACAGAATAAACACAGTCGCAAACAGATCGTTCTGATCTGTTTGCGACTGTGTTTATCATGAAACACGAAGAAAAAATGCCGTGTCACATTAAGAAATTGTTATCGCAACTGTAAGAAATTTTACATATCAACATAGGACTTAATATATAAGGCTAAGAGAACCAAACATTTTTAAAGTACCTAAAATTTAGTAATAGACTAATCTTTGACAATAGCCTACAAAATATAATTTAGAAAAATAAAATTACCTTAACATTATTATACGATTTCCGCACGAATTTTTGAAATTTTATTTATAACTGCCCTCTATATTCGCGTGAACGAACTAATTTATGCCTATTTGTTTATACGGAACAATTAATGTTCTAAGTGAAAACGCCGTGGACATCTGTAAGCAACTTCAAATAGAAGAGGGGTTTTATCTGAAGTCGATCACAGATGCGCCACTCCCGAGGACTGAGATGGTCGCCTCATACATAAGTGAGCCGGCAATCACACCCTTCAAACGAAACTAAACTGGTTATACCACCTGTCAAATCCACCCACCGTATCTTGAAACTATTTATGTTTGCAGTTATTAATAACGCTACCGATAAATAAACTAATTTACCTTTTAGTTTCAAGGTAGTGGTAAGAAAGAAACGTCACATTTTATTGTACACAAGTTGTTCAACCTTATTCCTTATAAGTAGCAATCTATGTTTTTGTTGGCAACCTAAGAAATCATTATAACCATTTTCTTATTTGGCCTCGATCACCAATGTCTTGAATGCAGTATCCACTTACGTGAATTGCAAGGTTTTTTGATATTTTAATTCAATGAAAAAATGGTGTAGCGCTTATGCGGTAATTAGCCGATAAACGATAAGGAAAAATAGTTTATTTCATTGCCATTATATTTTTTACTACATTCGAAACAACTTCAGTAATAGTTATCAAGATTGAAAACAGTTCGAATAGCGAGTGAGTTGGTTCTCTTTTCCTATAAAATAAAGGCGCATCACTAGCCTTTTTTCGCTTCATCTGCTACATTGGATAAAGTCGATTCCAGGCTGGAGGATATAAAAAGAAATAGGGTAGTTATTGTTTAATTTCTCAGTGAATTTCAAGGTTATGCGTTATTGTAATACGTATAGACTTCTTAAATCAAATGGTTAATGAAAGATTAATCCTGTGGATTTATACCATGTTTGAGATTCGAAGCAGTTTTGTCATTCCAAAATGAAAATTGAAATATATACAAAGTGAAACGTCAACACACGCCTTTGAATTTACCGACTCACCTATATCACCTGCCTAACATCAGGTCGAAAATATAACATGAGATAATGTATACAAGTTAATTTAATTTACTTGTATAAGGTATTTTATCTAAATAACGACTGCATTTGTCCCTGTTAGACGTTGCGCAGGCTTATGTTCTGCATTGTTCACAAGTAGTTTACTATAACTCCAATATTTAGCTTTTACTCTTGTTTGTTCTGTGATCCAAGATGGTAAGCGAAATTACATTGATGCATAGGTAAGTACTGTTAACCCATTATTGTCCCACTTCTGGCCTTCTCTCAGATTGAGAGTTTCAGGCCATAGTCCACCGCGTTAGCCAAGTGCCAATTGGTAGACCTCACACACCTTTGAGAACTTTTTTAAAGAACTCCTTTCCTTCAGCGTAAAGCAGTGATAGTTAGCTTCTAATACGCATATAATTTTAGAAAAATCTGTGGTGAGAACTGGGATTCGAACCTCGATTGAGAGGCCGCGTTGCAATAATTCGGGTATCACTGTTCCGATTCATGGGTAAGATTAGTCTTATTACGGTATCAAAACGGTGCTACTACGCCATAACCAGCCCATTATTTAAATCGACACTACCCAACCGAGTAACAATAAAACTATTAAAAATTAACTGCGATTCAATTTGTAGGGAAAACAATAAATTATTATGGAAAAACAAAAACCGAAACTGATATTAGCAGTCGGGTATTTTTGTGTTTAAAATAATTTATTGAATATAATAACAATGAGGTGTTATTATATACTTATATTTGTATTGGTCTATTTTACACCTTTCGTTTGATACCCATATTGTTATAGTAATAAAAAAAACGGTATCCCTTCCCCCTTGTTTTCTGTTGACAGCCGCCATATTTCAAAATTATATATCCTTTGTCACTATGCAAACTGAGATGATTCTAAGGACGTCTCATGTTACAATCTGTCAAGCCCTTTAGGTTATATAGCATGCCAACAAAGTAGACATACACACATACATACATATATACACACACAACTATATAATTAATTCCGTCAAGGGGTACGGTAGACATGATTGAAACCTTACCTAAATAATAAAATATAAAAAATATTGGTTTCGAGTCGACAACATATATCCGCAAAATTCGCATTGGCGAGTATTTTGTTCAATTCTAATGGTGCAAATAATCGCCAGATTGGCCACTCGGATGCCATCTTGAATTCTTTCAAGCCGATTCACGTAATAATAGGATAAACATGCCATCTAGCGTCGTTATTTACCTTACATAGTTTTGATATTTTATACTAGATGGCGTTACAAAATTTTACCTCGCACTTCTGCATCACGCTGCCACGCTGTTGAAAACGTGCGTAGGTCGTATAAATATGCTCGGAATTTACATTTGGTTGTCGCTAGCACTGGGACCAGTATATTAAAGTGTAAACTAGCTACTACAAGTGGTGCCGTCTAGCGAACTGGCAGCTTTTACGAGTATCTGCTTCTAAGTCTAAGGTGTATTACCTTTTAGTTGATTATAACTACAAAAATATCTACCTACCTATAGTCACATTTCAACCGAGCGAAGCCGGGTTTTCATCTAGTGGATACATAAAACATAACCTCCTTCTGACGTAGTCGGGAAAAAATAACTGCGATTCAATTTGTATAGACAAGGAAACACTACTACAGTGTGCTTTAAAAGACGTTCCGCTTAATTAAGATAAAATCTTCCGCGGTTTCTCATAATTCATGTTCTCAGAAATGGTGATGCTAACATGTTATGTTTAATAGCATTAACGCGCTTCCATTTTCGTTGATGTAATTTTGTACTAAACATGATGAATATGTTTATTTTCATTGCGTAACTGTAGGAGGCTTTATAAATGATAGTCCCGTCCCACCCAGCTTTGTTCGGCTAACCTTATCCAAACAACTCTCTCAAATTAACAAGTATTTTTAATCACTGACACAAAAAGAGATTATAATTATTTTTACGTGCACAATCTATAAGAGAATGCAAAGATGTTTTTTGTTTTAGATTCTTTAATGTGTTTATCGTTGGATTAAAAAATCTTTTCAGCTGTTTTATAGATAGGTCTTTTCTGATTGGAGACGACTTTTCTTAGTGATTTATAATTAGATGTAAAAATAATTACTTGTTTCATATGTTTATATTTTGATTGATTTTGCGAGTTTTTTTATTAGATATGACATTCGTTTCTTTTTATAAACAAATGATGATGATGACGACTTAGGCGATATTTCACGTCACTAGATACACTGATTATTAGTTAGTTATTGTACGGCATACATTGTTGTATACGGCATGTAACCGATCACTAGTTTCGAGTCAAATTACAAGTAGTGATTTTTGTAAACGCGTTATTACTGCAATAGCTACAAACACTTAATAGATAGTGATTTGATTTATTTTTGTTTCGTTTGTAACTGTATATTTAGTGGGGGATATTTATTTAAACAATCACAGTAGCTGAATGAAAATAGCTAACTACAAAAATCACTAGTTTTAAAACAGGTGTCGCTGATCAAGTCACTGATTTCGTTACGTTTCTTGAAAATGACGTAACAACCCACGTCTATAACACATAGGTAAAATATGTTGTAATGCTTTGTCAGTTTTATTTTATACGAATAATTTCGTCACAATTTAATTGTAGCAGTTTACGCAGCCTTCCAATAAAATACATAGTCTGATATTTTCCGATTTCATCGACAATTATTTTAATGATCAGGCCAATTTGTACAAAACCTTTATAATTTATACAAGTTAACCGAGCTCATGAATCAGTTTAATGATGTTGAAGGCTGAATAATAAAGCTCTTTTTACAATATACTAGAAATTCCCGCGGCTCCGCCCACGTTAGTCGCGTTTACCACGGTAATATTTCCCATGTGTTGCGAAATCCGATCAGTAGCTTTTTCCTGAATAATTAAAAACACACTAACATACTCACAAAATAAATAAATAAATTTTCAAAAATACATTTACTTTTACAATCATGCTACTTGGTGACGACTCGCGTGGCGGAGCGGTCACCATACCGATCTGATACGTAGCGGGTTCCCGGTTCGATCCCCGGCCAGATAGACGTCTGAATGACGAATTTAGATTTCCATTGCATCCACAACACCGGGAAAATCCTAATGTGTGGCTATGAGGGTAGAAAGCGTTTTGGAAGTGAATCTTCTTTAGATCTGTTATTATACATTGTGATTAGAAATACATTGAAACGAAAATGCGCCACGATAAAGAAACAAACACATAAATGTATAGGACTAATCCTAGTCGACGAGAGAATGAGATATAATACATTACACAGTATTTCATATTCTCGATCTTCTTTTCTTAGTGTAAATAATAAAATAATAACCTTTCTATTTACCCTAATACACCTGATACTCTATATCCATTTCAATCTCTCGTAGGTTACTTTTTAGAAGTTTCTCTTCTGCCCTGTATGAATTGCACAATTCTTTTTTAATCAGTCATATTAACATTTCTGTGAAAAAATGTATCAAACGATTGTATAACCCACTATAAACACATCAACCCTATCTATGGTCGTGTCAACACTTCACAATTGTAAACGAGCCCTAACGGGTTTGCGACATCGATCGATTTTGGGGTGGGCAGGGGGGTAAATATTGGGGTAAATACGGGGAGGAAGTTACCCACTTGTCAGATAGCTAGCGGGGGAAGTTTTTTTTTTTAGCAAACGAGTATGCAGTCCTACGTTATAATTTAATGTATATCAAAAAATACATTCAAGTCACTTTAAGCGGTTGAAAATCGTTTAATGGCGATAGGAATTAAGGAGAATAAAAATATAGTCAGGACCACGACGATCCTGAATATACTTTAATACTTTCTTTAAACAAAGAGAATTTTAAAAAATACAGATATTTCTATCATTTTTTTTATTCACACATCATTGTCTTACAGTTGGGCATCCGTCACCTCTCAGAAAGGAAAATGACTAGTGCTGATTTGAGAATTTCACAGCACTGTGAGAAACAGTGGCGTGAAACAACATAGATCTTTTTTGCGGACTGCCGGCTTTCTTTACAATTTCTTTGCCTGCGATTGGAACTTTGGGACCACTTTGATAGCGTGATAGAACAATTAGTTGCCGCGGCGTTCCAACTCTATTCTTTGGTGTAGCAGCGTCTTTGTAACCTCAGGTAAAACTCCAATTTTATTTTGGGTTGATTACAAATGTCCATAAGCCCATAAGTCACGTTTATCTGGTAGCCAGCTTGGCCACCAAATAAACGTGACGCTCCCGAGGACTAAGATGGTCGCCTCATATGAAAGTAAGCCGGCAACCACACCTTTCCAACGAAAGAAACTAGAACTGCTTCACTAGAATAAGTGGTAGAAATAAGTGTGGCGATGGTACCTCCCCAGTCAATCTACATTGGTTCTACCTGGGACAAACAAAACAAGTTTGAGTAGACAGCTAATCTTCGTGACTTGCTCATCGCGCACAGTCTAACCATTTTCCTACACCCGATGCTTACAGGCGTAAGCGTTCGCCGGCGAAGTGATAACGTCTACTTTGAGTTTGCATCGTCCTTGTTGCAGCCTGAAAGGAAATGAGTTTTTGCGTAATACTCGCAAGCTTCGAGAGAATTTTCCTTCGGACTCTACTTTGTTGGATTTTATTTACAAAAATGCTGCAAGAGACCGCTTTTGAGAGATACTGACGGAAACGAAAAATACGTTTCAAAGTTGATTATAAAACTGAGTACGCGTTTTACATACATTATTCCTAACACTTTTGTGACGTGATTTTAGTGACTATTATTTATACCTGTTTTCTTAATGCTCGGAAAGCGTTTCTCCTGTTAAATGTCTGTCTTCTGTGTAATATAGTATCCGTGCTCTACACGGATATTTTTCCATGAACTGTGGAGGTCTAAACCAATTTGTTATGTTATTCCAACTGCATTCAACTATTTATTTAACGACCAAAATATGTCTTAAGTTAATTACCCGATTAAAAGTCGATTAAAGATTAAAGAAAAAAAATGTTACTAAATATTTAGTAGCTATCATATATCATCATAATATCGTATCATGTCCTGTCTATAAATCGGTATTAATAAATATTTTTAGTGTAACGTAACGTTACAGCGTAACCGTTTACGTTACAAATAGTTTTCAATGTCATAATGCGCTTAATGTAATTCACTTCAAAAAGCTTAACCGCGCTCTGTTTTAATTTAAATGTATACCGACTGCGTACTAAATTTATTTGCGCAAATGTTTTTACGCCAAATTAAACGGCAGCCATTACAAATTTCATAATATTGCCATGAAACAAATAGCTTTCGTTATTGAAACACGCAACCGTACGAAGATTAATCTATGTAGGCCGATATGCCTACTGTTTCGGGTATCATGTACCTACCTTCTGTTGTGGAAAATTACATTGTTCCGGCGAACAATAAATATAAAATAAATATAAATGGATGTATTGATTTCGAGGGAGTTTCGTAAAGTGATTACATGAGATCCAATTGTATCGAAGGGTATTACACTAGCGTATACGGTGTATTCGTGTACCTACAGTAAATTTTGGTAGCGCAATTTGAGTGAGTAGCATTTGGTCTTTGTTCGCTATGATTACGAAATACAATAAATATAAGAAATATGAAGCGTCTACATAAACATGATAGAAGTAGCAGTATGCAGAATAGAATAAGAAGTAGGCAGTTCTCTGATAAACAATGGCATGTGACTTATGGATATGTATAGTCAACCAGATAGGTTTAGAGGTGACCGCAGATGTGTTGCTATCACTGAGAACTAAGGTGGAATCCCTTTTAACCAAAACACGGCATTCTGGTACTTGATTTAAAGTTTTAGAGTAACATTTAGCAATATAAGTATGATGGGAGGAAAGGGTATCGATTTTGATGGGACTAGAGGGACTAGAGGGAGAGACAAAAAAGCATCTCGAAAGGAACATGTAACATTTGAACAAAATATATTTACGAGTTATATGAATACAAAGTAAAATTTGGTTGTGTTTCACATTAGGAGAGTTTTTTTTAATAGTAAATAAACTAAAGTAAATCAAGGTTTTTGCGAAAAATAAAAAACGCGTGTAGCATTTTATGAACCAAAACTACTCATAAACAGTCGTGATAAACTGTAAATAGTTTACAGTAATGCAGTTGCGTCCGGTGATAATTATATTCTTAAAACTTTAGTACTCAATGTGCAATATAAATTACAAATACATACGACAGAATGTTCAGTTACTTATAGTATACAAACAGTACGTTTGCTCTCAGACGGAACTTCGCCACCCGCTACAGATCGCAAACACCTAATGGCAAACATGTACAAAGTTACATACGGAACACATATTTGCTATACCCCTATTCTTGGATAGAGAATCGAATCTCGTAAATGCTTACAAGTGTAATAAGATGTATTTCTGCAATCTATATAAAGTTAAGATTGCGGATTGTTACGGAATTGAACAATAAAGTTTTCGTTTCTTAGTTTTGTTTGTGGTATTTTTACCCGACTGAGTCAGAAGGAGGTTAATGTTCTTGAGCGTATGTATGTATGTTTGTATGTATGTCCATTTCTTCGGCACGCGTTACAGCTTAAATAGAGACACATCATTAGAATCGTCTCAGTTTGGAGAGTGACATAGACGGTATTTGAAAAGGGGGGAGGGGGAAGGCGGTTTATTATGACAACATGGGTATCAAATGAAAGGTAGAAATAGACCATCCAAAAGTATATATCTAAATGTCATATAAAACGTTGAATTAAATATATCATTATGAATTAAAAAATAGTTTTAAGCAGTCGGGTTTTTTGTTTTAATATTTTAACAATGAATGTCACTACTACACAGCTGGCTGATATTTAAATAGTCTATTGTCTTATGTAGCGTAGAAAAAAAACTATGGTCATATAAATGTACACAAATAATAGCATAGTATTTTATACACACATAATTTAAGCTTGATCGTCGCACATTGGCAATAAAACCGGGAATTGATACGTGCCAATATTAATTTTAAATTTTACGAGTACTCTGTTCGAAATTCAATTTTAATTCGGTTCTATTTTATGTTACATAAATATTTGTTGTACACTTTCAAGCATATAAAATTGTTTTATTATGAATTATTATTGAGATGTCGGCTGTATGGAACAATAATTACTTCGGAATTATAATTTCAATACACGGATTATTAAAAAAAAAATATGCTTCATAACAGATATTAGAAAGATGCCGCAAATGAATAAAGTTAGGTTTAAAGGGGCTTAAGCCAAAATCGTAAAGTTAAAAAAATATAGATATTACTTTATAATAAAAAATATAATGTCAAATTGGAAATAATATATTATAATGTTCTGTTTGCGCTGTGACAAACGTACTCATAGTTTTAGTAGTTCTTTTCTGTATTTTTTACGTCTACACTGTGCAGTATTACATTTTACACAGTGAGGATGCGGCATAAGGTATACAGAGTTCTCAAGCATAATTCTCTAAGGAAAACTGGGTAGATATTTCTTATCACTTCTAATTATGGAATTCATCCGTTGGGAAATGCTGCAGTAGTAGTTATTTCTAAGAAAGGCTTTATGTTACAGTTGCTGAAAATATAATTTCTTCTCTTTATGGGAAGATACATTTATATTTTCAGGAATTTGTACGGTTTATTTGTATTACGAGTTTATTACGTTTCATAAAAATTCAAAAGAATCATTCTTTACGTTTTTTCCCATCATTGCAGAGTACATTGATGTGATGTGCTAAAACGTAAACAATAACTGTCTAAGGAAACGTAATAAATTCATACTAAGAGCATTGAGAGCAGTGGGCATATAATATGGTGTTCGTATGTGAGGCGCTGTCGGCGGCAGTTGTATACGCCCCACTGACCGCCAAAATGACTGGTACACGTATCGTTTCAAAATGTTTTTCCGAGTACATATTATGGTCAGTGAAGTAATGTACACACACGCACACACACATACACACACACACACACATGCACACACATACACGCACACACACAATCACGCACACGCACGTCGAGTTTAGATTTCTGTTCTGGGTCTGGGTGTTTATGTATTCGTCTTTGTATGTCCATAGTACCCACGATACAGGAGAAATACTGTGGGCTATGAGTGTAGAAAGCGTTTATGCTTATGTGACGCGCTGTCAGTGACGGATGCGTGTGTGTGCCACTTTCAGTGAAATCCGACCAGTACTTTTTGCGTGCAACAGTAACAAACACACATGTCGTCACAAATTTTCGCATTTATAATATTAGTAGACGGTTTTTTTGTTGAAAATGTGTGTCGGTACTTGTTATAATCCTAACTTAAGCCATAACAAAGTTATTTATTCTTTAATTTTTGTCCAATAAAAATCAATTTACGATCACAAAATATAGAAGGGAGGATCATATCTCGCAATAGATCAAAAATTGTAAGTATAATTTTCTGCTTCAAAAAGATCTTGAAGAAATGTGGTTTTAGTTGCTTGTCATAGCACGCGATCTGCGAGCGGAGTAGCCCTTTGTTACTGGACACTGAGAAAAAGGCATACATATTTTCCTACTAGCATTTCCTGGGAAAATACCTGCTTGTGTTCCGTAAATTTCAAGCGTGAATATATATATATGAACATATGAACGTGAGTTGAGGTTTCATATAAATTAGGTGCTATTGCGTGCGTGTGCCGTGTGATTAGTATCACTTCCTCTCTTCCCTTGGATCTCGTGGAGGCGACTAAGGGACAAGGAGGGTCTTTCTGTATAACATCAACTAATAACTGCTTCCAGGGTTGAACTATGAAGAGTTTTACCACCTTTCTAAATATATTTGTATTAGTTCATAATAACAAAAAAAATACAGTCGAATTGAGAACATTCTCCTTTTTTGGCTATTTCTGCTGAAACTATACTTAATAAATGTGTTAATGAACGTAACATGGGTTTAGAATTTTCAGAGGTTAATGCGGCAGATATTATTTGCTTTTAATAGTGTAGATCGTAAAAAACGGCAGACTTATGGGGACTTTCCGTTAAGACCGTTTCTTCTATTATCGATCTTATTGCACCCCACTTGGCTTCTGTGTTCAATGCTTGTGTTAGTTGCGGTGTATTTCCTGAACTTATGAAACAAACTAAAGTGATTCCTATTTTTGAATCTGGTAGTACTTCTGATCCATATAATTTTCGACCAATCTCTATACTACCAACGTTAAGTAAAATTTTCGAAAAAATTATCTTAAATGATTTGTTGAAGTATTTTAATGAGAACAAAATACTTCACGACAACCAATTCGGTTTTACAAGAATTCGCTCTACTATAGATGCAGGAATTAATTAAAGAATCAGAAATTCAGTGTGTTTGGAGCCTAGTAAGAATCACGCGACGCCCTCAGTGTATTTTGTGATTTATCTAAGGTTTTTGATTGTGTCCACCATGACAAACTGGTCAGGAAATTGCACCACTACGGGATCAGAAACAAGGCTCTTAGCCTTTTGAATACTTACTTCAACGATAGAGTTCAAAAGGTGATGATAAATGGCACCAAATTGCCCGGCGCTACTGTTAAAATGGGCGTTCCACAGGGTTCGATACTTGGTTCGATACTTAAATTAAAAATAAGCATTCTTATTTTTAATTTATATCAATGACTTGCCTTACGAATTAGGTGATACTCACGAGACTGTATTGTTTGCAGATGATACCTCATTATTATTTAAATTAAAAGACAACTAGACAATTTTGACGAAGTACACAATGCTCTCTCGTGGGTCTTGCAATGGTTCAACATAAATAACCTTCTTCTTAATTCTTCTTTCGTGCCACTGAGTTTCTTGCCGGATCTTCACAGTTGGAGTCGTGTTCCGATCCGGTGGTAGAGTAAGAAAAAATATTGTAATTGACAATTTGTAGGCCTATGTAAAAAAAAATAAAGATAAAGATATTTGGAAGTCGGTTAAAAATGAGGAAGTTTTCGTGTTAATTTTAATCCTGTTTAACAAACGCTTTCTATTTTC
>MOOZ01000096.1:1389461-1403966 GCA_002930495.1 Cecropterus lyciades | reverse complement strand
ATGATGCTCAGTTATATAAATATTTATGTATTAAAATTACTTATTATATTATCAAAACATTACAAATTAAAATGTCAAGGTAAAGTTTAAAACAAAAAAATATAATTAATAAAAAATTATAATTAATTTTGATCTAACTTAGGATTTCCTGATGTATGTGACTACTCACAGAGACACTGGTAGATTGGTAACTTACTAATATATAACAGTGAATCCTTTTTTTAACGTGAAGACCGTAAATGGTAAATCAAACTCTTACCGACTAAAACTTCGCGGCGTTCCTCTGGATGCTCGGTACCGAATCATGAGAAGGTGTGAGCGACAACCACGTCCCGAGACGGAGGGGCCTCTATTAGTGACGTTCTCGTGATACATGCGTACACACAATACAAACACGACATCTGGAGCTCTAATAACTGGAGGTAGAATCCTCTGATTATGCCTCCGTGGGCTCGTGGGACTTTGTTTGTTTGTTTGTTTGAACGCGCTAATCTCAGGAACTACTGGTCCGATTTGAAAAATTCTTTCGGTGTTAGATATCCCATTTATCGAGGAAGGCTATAGGCTATATATCATCGTCGAAACTTACGCGGGTGAATCCGCGGGGCGCAGCTAGTTTTCATATAAAGAAAAATAACTCCAAATTTCTATTAGGGCTTTTAATAAATAAAAACAAATTTCACTTTAGAGTCTTTACATACAATAATCTATCGTTAGAGCCACATAGAGTTCTATCACCTCTATTCCAGAAAATACAAACAGCCTAACGCTGATCTGTTAGCGGTCGGAGATGATATAAAGGTTGTTAACCTACGTAAATTGGTTCCCTCGTGGCAACGCACACATGTAGGCAAGCAGATAAGGTAATCAGCTTACACGCCGATTCGCTATTGGCTCCCGGGATACGAACGGAATTGAATTTTAATGTTGACACCTTTTTGATGTTTACACATATATTATGTAAACGTGTCTGTAAAAATTGTATTAAGTTACTCGGTTTTGTAGAATATGTGTTATGGTTAAATAATTTTACAATTACAGAATATTAATGTTACTATAATATGCATATAAACGCTTTCTTAAACGGTAGGACTTTCTCCTGTGTCGTGGGTGCCATGGACATACAAAAATGAGTACACAAACACCCAGACCCAGAACAGAAATCTAATCTCATCATTCAGATCAGTCTGCCTGGCCGGGGACCGAACCCGGGACCCACTGCGTGTCAGACCGGTATGGTGACCGCTCTACCACGCAGGTCGTCAGGTATGTATATGTTTT
This sequence comes from Cecropterus lyciades, assembly GCA_002930495.1. Classification (NCBI taxonomy): domain Eukaryota; kingdom Metazoa; phylum Arthropoda; class Insecta; order Lepidoptera; family Hesperiidae; genus Cecropterus; species Cecropterus lyciades. The sequence continues at coordinate 1,402,685 of MOOZ01000096.1, read as the reverse complement.
ATATAAAACGTTTATGTTTAAAAATAGAGTGTGTGTGCAATATACATACAGAGAAAAGAAACATCCGAAAAGAGGCTTACAAGAAATTGATATGGATATAGAGTATCAGTACTGTTATGATATATGTAAGGTTTATTTTTTTTTCAAGTTAAATGATGATTTTATATTTTAATGTAAACTATTATATGACGTATACTACATGTTAATATATAAAATGTATTCTATCTTATTCTCTCGCCAACTTAATCATTTACATCTGTGTATTTGCTTCTCTATCTTGACGCATTTTCGTTTCATCAAGTTTCAAATCACAACGATTCTGTAGAAGTTTCTCTTCATAAACAATATATGTGATTAAGTATAAAAAGCTGCATCCAAATAACTGTTCTAGGATACACTCTCAAAATGCTGGCAATATAAGCTCGTTAAATAGCTGGGCTAATTCTCTCTGCGTTAAATATGTTTAAAAATATTACAATTACGAACAATAAATTTGTAATTTACCTAAAGTTAAGTAAATGGTTATTTATTTACAAACATGGTATGTATAATATCAAAAGCAAAAAACACGAAAACAGTTTTGTCGCATGAGAAGTTGGTCGAATTTATATTTATACACATGGGTTATATACATAAATATGATGCATTGTGCCTACAGTTTCGTAACAGAAATGGTCAAATTGGTAGTAAATGCCGGTGATATTGCTTAAAAATCTTTGACAATTATTTATTTCTTGAAGCATCAAAGATACGTGAATGTCTAAATTTTTGTAACGCAACACTTTCATCGACAAAAAGGAATTATCTTCTTTCAATTCCTGTCTAAGAGCCTTTGACCTATAGCCAGCAGTGGACCTCCACTGCTGGCTATAGGCCTCCATTGATGAGAATACATATGAATTATCAACTCGCCTGACATATATGTGTATGTATGTACATGTTAAGCACAGATATATCTTAATATATATAAATTACGTGTCACATTGTTTATCCGCACTAATATCCTAAACTACTAAACCGATTTCATTCAAATGTGCACACCGTGTGCAATTTGATCCAACTTGAAAGATAGGATAGATTATATCTATTAAAATTACGTGCCACGTTGTTTATCCGCTATGAACTCCTAAAACACTGAACCGATTTCGATCAAATTTTCACACCATGTCCAGTTTGATCTGACCTGAAAATAGCTTATCTTAATCTTTATTATACATATATTACGTGTCACGTTGTTTGTCCGCTATGAACTCCTTAACTATTTGGTAAATAGGTAGGCTGTCCCTGTAGTTCCGGGACCAGAATAGGGCTACGGTATACCCTGCCTGTCGTAAGAGGCGACTAAAAAAGGAATTCTGGGGTTGCGGGCGGCATGAGAGGGAGCTCGAGCCGTCTAGCCAAGCGATCTCGGGAAGGACGGCGGCATGTGTGGTCGCATATCGTCGTAACATCTGTAGGCATGGTGAGCGCAAGTGCTCACCGGGGAGAGCCCGTAAGGGGAACCGCGCTTGGAGGACTCCGGTTGCGTTCCGTTGGAGATCCCGGAGGCTTTTAATGCCGTAAAAATCATAACACGTACTAAAAGAAGAAAAAAATAAATAATTAAGGGTGATTTTAAAAAATAAATGTTTAAGGGGGGCTCCCATACAACAAACGTGATTTTTTTTTTCGTTTTTTATAGATAATGGAAATGGAATGGAACAAAACGAGGCATTGATTAAAAAAGAAGTTTTATAGCCACATTCAGATATGTTGGTTTATCTCTGGTTGGATATACACGCTTTCTATACTCATAACCCCACACTAGGATTTTCTCCTGTGTCGTGGGTGCCATGGACACACATAGACGAACACACAAACACCCTGACTTTGAACAGAAACCTAAACTCATCATTCAGGTGTCTGTCTGGCCGGGGATTGAACCCGGGACCCACTGCGTGTCCGACCGGTACGGTGACCGCTCCGCTACGCGGGTCTTCATATGCAGGAAAACAGTACATTTTGCTGCAAGATAATAACACTACATCAAATATTGTGTACAAGGAAGTATTTAACAATGAAAAATAATCATAATCATTTTGATATTCACTTGAAAGATAACAAGCAAAGGTTACACCAAGATGTCAAAGATTTCAAAAGATCATACATGTTTCGCCATATTGATACAAATGTACAAACATACGCGATCAAAATATAACCCTCCTTTTAACAGTTAGGTAATAAACCCTAACATTTAGTACTGTGAACCACACCAAAATTTTTATATGCCCAACGAAGCTAGTCTGTTAGTTAATGATAATTTTAGATCTACAGGATCTATGAATGTCCCTTACATTTAACGCAGATGCCAGACGGCACGTATTACATATGTAAAAAAATGTGTAATAATTTTTGAGCTTTTAACAGTTTTAACTACTTTGTAATATAATAGAAAATAATATATACCAGTTGTTTTTACAGATTTTTTGTATCAATCTTATGGCTGCAATAGTGTAGCAGGTAGTGTAAGAAAAAATATTGTAACTGACAATTTGTAACTGCCCCCGTAAAGCTATACAAAACAAAGATATTTCATTCCATTTAAATAATGTAAATCACTTTAAATAAAGGGCGGCGGCTTTAATAATTTTTCATCTTTCATTAGTAATGTATATGAACGTGAAATACTTAAAAAGCCATTATTTTGTCGTTCATTCCTTATTGAAATAAGTTACAGAATAATACACGCACTTGCTCCGGCGTTCTCTTATCGGCCTACGCAGCCGCGTACATATTACATGAATTTATCCCATATTGCTCTGGTTTGTTCCCTGAAACTGTTTGTTTTGGGCACCGCCTAGTTTTAATCTGGGGTCGGTTTGACAAATATTGAGTAAAAATATACGTCTCACTGATGTTTGTGGACCTTTCTTTCCTTTATTATCGACGTAACTTTTTAGGTCTAAATGGAAGTTAATAATTAATGAAATCCGAGTATAATATCCGAAGGCTCATGTTTACAAAAAAATGCTAAACGTAACAAAAGAAAGGATTGTTTTAGCATATAGGAAAAATACTCACAAAAAAGATCTTGAAAACAGCGCCATCTATAGGTCCCAGAAATATTTTGTTTAAGCAGAAATCAACTTTTACATTTTACATTAATTAGCAGATCCGTGCCCACTTCGTTGGGCATTATTAGATGTTTGGTGTGGTTCTTAGTACTAAATATTAAGGTTTATTACCCAATTTACGATACTTGATCCATACATTTGTTTTAAAATTTCAACATTATTAGAAATATATTTGTATTACCTTTCATTCTTACGATATTCGTTATGGTGTTTTTAAAGTCATGTCTCTAGACAAATTCCATGGCCATTTTTTTGTGGGTACCATAGACTGAGAACATCAACAATTAACTGAACTCGCTTGATCGAGATCAAACCCGAAATATCACAGTGGTAGACAATCTCAAAACTAACTTCGAGTGTCGAGTTACACACCGATTATATATTAAACGATCTGCCCGTCTAATCTGTGTAGAATCAGTACGAGAATTTTACTGTTTCTCGCCTTAAAATATTTAATGACGATCCCATTTCATTTTTACTACGGGTCGCCATAAAACCGTAACGTTTTCCGTTAAACTTCGTTGCGATAAAATATAAACCTTAATACAAGGATGTAAAGTTCTTCGTTGATTGCATATAGCATTATGTTATTGTTATACATTTGTTTAAAGCAGTTATTCTCAAAGTGGGCGATAGCGCACCCATGTGGGCTGGAGGCCTATCTCGGGCCGTAGAGGACATCAGAGAAGATTATCGTGTTCAATTTAACGATTTTAGGCGATCGCAGATTATGTTTGATTAATATATATTAAGGTTTAACGTATATTAAGTATTTTGATATGAAGTATTCCCGAAGCGCTATGACACGGGGCTCTACGAAAGAGGTTTCCTTTAAAGCCGGCGATGAATTAGCTACTACTATAGTGTTGTAAGTGACCATAAGCGGTGAATAATGGCAGAAACTTTCATAAAACCGCCGCACACACAGTTCTAGTTGGAAGAAAGATACAGTTTTACGAGGAGTTCCAAATCAAATACTCGTAATGCTCGTTTACTCGATAATATGAAATTTGAAGTGTAGTATGTGTATTTAGTATAAGTTTAGTTTAGTCTTAATTGGTTTTTAGTGTAGTTCTATAGATTTTATTACATTTAAAACCTAACCTACTACACTACATTATTTCTTTAATATTCTCATGATTTTCGTTTGTCTGTTAAAAATCACTTTAAAATTTTGTGATATATTACAAAATTATTGATTCACAAAGTTGTTAAATAGAATAACTTTGGGAACCTCCGGTTTAAGGGAGGGAGAAGGAAGTATGAGTTTCCACCCCTCTGAATAAGATGAAGGGATGACTCCCGACGTGGAAGCGTCTTTGAACAACCCCAAATGTAATTTGAAGGAACAGTTACATCTAATAAACGGATTGCCGCCATTTTTCAGGATTTCCGCGTGATACACAGACAATTACAGGATTTCAAAATAAGTAATTTTGATTTTAATCTAATTTACAGCGCAATAAAAATTATTCCTCTGGGGTATTCTAGTAGCTACTTTTATAGATATTTTTTTCCCAATTATCTTGTGCCAACAGCTATTTGAGCTATTTTATTTAGTGAAACTTGTATTATACCTTTTACAAGTGGCAGAAAGCAGTGTACTTCGACCGGGGAAGTACCACCGCTACACCTATTAGGCGACCATCTCAGTCCTCGGGAGTAGCAACGCATCTGTGATCGACTTCAGATAGAATCCCTGTTCTACATGAAGTTGCTTACAGATGTCCATGAGTGGCAATGACCACTTACCATCAGGTGGACTGCATGTTCGTTTACTATTTCAATCTAATAAAAAAACCCTTAGTTTACTAGTTAGTTAGCTAGAAGCATTCCAGTCAAACACTGGGTGAAGCAGAAATTTTACAAGGCGTTATGTACTGATTCGACGTAATAACATTGAAAGAGGTTAACCAAGTTTTCAATCCCGTATAATAAACGAAATTAAAGCAATCAGATTACTTGGTTTCAATATAACATCGTTGAATATTTGTTGAAAATGGTGCGGGTTTATCAGTTAATTAAATTGCGTAGGTACGTATTTTAAAACTATGCGCATAATTATAAAGTTGAATTGATTACATACAAGCGTGGAGATTTATTAAATTTATGTTTAATTACGATATAAATCTTTATTGATCAACAGTCTAAATATATAAAAAACCGGCATAAACTTTTTACTTAAAGTGTGTTTTATTTCAATATAAGTGTATTTTTGGGCTCATAATCTCCCTAGAACGATTGTATTATCGGTCATTTCATTAAAGTCAATATTAAAAATAGTGGAAGGCTCATTTACCCCAAGATATAAGAATTTCTCGAACAAATTAAAAAGTTCGCTTGTGTTGGTTGGTTTTCCCTGGGCGCCCGTTATAATTTATGTTCTTAAATGTTCTAAAGCGTATGTTCTGAACATACTCAAAAGCAAATCAGTATATTAACAAATTATTAAACGAAAGGTTGCTGTCTGTCCTTAATGATTAATCAGCACACGTGGCAGACGTTTTTTTTAGCCATAATTACCCCCTAAGAAATATTAAGGACCACGTCTACCACTATAGTGGCGCTGTGTTGTCAATTGACAGCGTTTTGAAAATGTTAAAAAAAAGCTGCGCTATATGATGCGCACTTGTCTGATTCTGAGGCTAATGATTACAGTCATCCTGTAAAGACACAAAATAAGAGAGGAATCATCCAGGGTACTGACTTTTGTAGTTATTTTTTATTTTTTTTTTAGTTATTTTTATGATTTAAAACAGACCATTTGATTTTTTATTTCAACCGGACGCTCTCGCCAAGCTACAAGTACAAAATTCTACGTTTGCTGAATATTATATAAGATAATTCATTTAATCTACAGGAACGATACCTATATGATAAAAATAAGTTAATTTTATGCAATACCCGCTTTCCTTTGAATTTCAAACAGTTGTACAGCTAAAAATGAGCAAAGTGTCTGCCAAATGTTTCGTATCCGGGAGTCATAATTAACTGAATAGGCGCAATGAGGACCGTGTGCAAATAACTAAGTAGAGCTTTTTTTTTGACATTTTTACATCTACAACAACTATGATAATGCAGAGGCTTGAATGTCTGCCTCTTCTATTTTCCTGATTTCAATATGATTTTGACTATGAACCGCAGAGAACTATGAACGCCCCTTTCTTAAGCAACTTTAATCCGCTGTGACGCGAGAACGCAGCAACATATGTCCTCAAATAACTGGATCTACATTGCAATCTACCTCGATCTGAAACTTGTGAAAATCGTATACCGAAATGCTCGCTAGCTCCCTATCTATAATAAGATTCTCCTCTTTCTCTCCAAATTATGGGTCTACAGTCACTATATGTTGAACCGCATGGTAGAGTGGTCACCATGCCAGTCTGACAGGTATTTGAATGAATTAAATTGATTTATGCTCTGGATTTCAGTGTTTATGCGTTTGGTATTTTAGGGTGTTATTTTTGTCTTTGTGTGTGTCAGGACAGGGAAAGCGTAGACGCAAACCATTTACATTTATTTATAATCTTTTCAAAATGACGCTTTTCGAAAATATAAAAATATATTATCATAGAAAATAACAGAGTAGACAATAAACACAAATCTAGATTCGTAACCTCAAAATAGAATGACAGTCACTTCCGGCCCCTTTATAAAGGGCTCTTTGAATGAGGGGATACGACTCAGTACGTGTCTATTCGTACTTCGACACTTCACTTGTTTTATATACACTACTCTACACTTACAACTTTTTTCACTGTATATGAGTTTTAAATACATGTGTGGAATAAAATAAAAGGGGCTTTTCCCATTAAAACAAATAAAATTTAAATCCATAAGTTTTCGTAAGGCTTAACATTAATTAGAGTTAATAAATAAAAAAAAACCTGTTGTAATTGGTTATATATACCTAGTCCATGTGATCCATGACTATGTGATTCATGTCACGCCTGAGGTCGTCCATAGAAGCGTTGCTGATAAGTATGGTTCCCTTATACCACTACCTTCTCGTCAATTCATTCGTCAATGACATATATAAATATTCAAAGAAATGAAGAAGGAAGAAAAATTTAGAAAATATATTATCCCAGTCGACATGCATCCGAATCGAAATATATTAAAAGACATTATTCATATGACATTTTGTAACTCGTATGTGACGTTTTCTGACTCGTTATGATAAGCTATCTGACTATCTGAGGGAGAGGCATTATTATATAAAAAATATTGTTTATATGTATAGATACAATACTTAAGTGTCAGTAAATAAGAAAAACATTCGCAACAAATAACACGATACATACTAAAAGACATGTACAAATTACAATTGTACGTAGAGAAAAGGGCCGGAGTTTTATTTGACTTAATTTAAGTCAGTTTTCCCTAAAAGAATAATATCTCGTAACGAAGTTCCGACCAACTTGGTGTTTAATGTCGTAGTTGGACAAACTTATTCGGATATCTAATTTATCTAGACGGTAAGGTCAGGCCAACATTCGGAAATGTATTTAACCTCGATCTAGTTGTTCAAGTGATTAATAAGTAATCATGTTTAGGTGTCGAGTTTATTTCTTTCTTTCTGCGAAAATGTTTACTAGCTAAATCGTAGTAATCATGAAGTTGATGAAGACTAAACATTTATTTTTTGAAAATTAAGATTTTATGAAGGCTTTTTTCCAATGATTTAAAAGATAAAAGAAAAAGGTTGCAGATGACAGATCCGTCAAGAAACAAAATTCGGCAGAAATTATTTTTTGACTAAAGAACTTAAACAGAGTATTAATTCCATTTAGGTATCTTTTGTTTAAAAAACATAGAATAGTGAAGATATATATTTTTTAAATCAATCGTTCGAGTTGCGTTACCCGCATTGGATTTTTTTACTAATGGATATCTAGACATACTTAAGCCTAATTTAGGTTCGCTTTATCCCTTCAAATGCGTAGGCATGTCTGCATTTGATGTAGGTCTAATTGCCATTCTCCTTCCATTTATTGGAATGTCTGTCTGAAGTTGCTCTTCAGAAAATCACTTTACGATTGTAGACTGTAATATATTTTAATACTTTTTTGTATTTTTACTCAGTTTAGTACTTAAGTGAATAGTTTTTCATTTACTTCAATAAAATATGTGACTGTACATGTATGTACGTATGTATGTAAGCTTTTAAGGTAATAAATCTATATCAAAGATTATCATGGTATACTTATTAGAAATATTTATTTGTGTGAGACTTAAATTACGAATTTGATTAATTTTATGGTTTCAACTCAAAAGATGCGACGATGACGCTTGATATTATGATACGTGTTCAATATTAATCCTATATTAATATTTTTTTAACAACGATGAAGTCGTGAATAAATTTATCCCAATAAACTTGATAACAAATCCATCTTACACTAATGGTTGTTTTGCTTAACTCTTGCGTTTCGGTTGAAGGATGCGGTCGCTGGTTTACTTTCATATGAGGTGAGGAATGCTCCGGAGTAGCAACGTATTTGTTTGAATTCAGATTTTACTCCTATTTTATATGAAGTTGCTTACAGATGTGCAAAAGTACTTAGCATCAGATGTGCTGTATACTCGTTCGCCGAATGCTGTGAAAACATTAATTCTTAGAGTGGTGGATAAAGATGTTAGTAATAATATTGTCTTCACACTTACATGGACCAACGGCAATTAATTTAAACAAAACACGTATACTATATTAATTACAACAAAAATATTAATAAATTCTCAACGAATATATCCCTAGCAATATCTCAGACTCCTGACTGGAATACAAATGGGAGATGAAAGGAATTACCCAGTCGAGACAAACCGTCCCTTATTAAAAGCGCACTTCATTTTGTATGTAACTGTAACCCGTGAGCAGAGACTGCAAAATACTTTGTCTCTGTTAGCTAGAATAACAGAAGTCGTTATACTTTGTATTATATTGTAGATGATATTGCTATTTTATCCGAGGAAGCCATTTTAATCCTCGGAACTATTCACCATCAGGTGCACTATATAGTCTACCTGATGGTCAGTGGTTCCGAGGACTATATTTATATATATATTTTATTATAGGAATAGTTAACGTTAGTTTCTTATCTGTTTTAATCTTAAAAATATAGTTGTTTTTATGTATGTTATAAGTATGAAACAAAATGTCTTTATTTTGTATAAGCTTAGTTGCACTTAGAAATCGTTAGATACAATATTTTTTCTTATACTACCACACATATATTTTTCATGTACATATTTTTCAGTGCTAATAAATCAGGGTTATAAAAAATCAAGGCATCAAGTTAGTATCAACTTGCTAGCTTGAGACTATATCCCCAGAGAAGAAAGACATAATTTTGTAATAAAAGTATTTATAACGTGTCTGTAACATAGAATAGTGTTATCAGCACGTCCCTAGTGTTATCAGTTGTTTCCGATATAACCCCAACAAACTATCTGTACGGTGTTCGTAGCACTGCTACGGCGTAGAGCTCATAGTGGCATAGAGATCATAGCGCAACGAGGTTGCTAACCGTAATTAGTATCCGCTATCTTCGTTAAGTGTATTTGGAATTCAGACTTTATTTTTAATTTAACTCTACTTTGTCCTTAGTACGAGTTTTTAACTTCAAAACAATTATTGTTTATGCATTAATTCATACTTTGCAATGCTCTTTGCAATGATGTGCAAAAAAGTAAGCAATGATTGTTTCAAACGTAACGAACTCGTACTAAGGGCACAATTATTAGCGCTATAACCAACAAAATGTCTACAAGTTATTCGTAGCACTGCTACAACATAGAGCTTATAGTGGCGACGTAATCAGTTGCGATGCATAGCGCTGCGAGGATGCTAAGCGTAATTAGTTTCCGCTATCTTCGTAGAGTGTACTCGAAGTTTAGACTGTTCTTTAAATTTTATTGTACTGTGCTTTTGCTATCCTTTTTCTTGTAAAGTTGTCTTATTTCAAAGGTAGTAGAATTTTGTCTGGTTTTACGACGGAAGTAGTACATGCATATGCTCTGGAAAGTATGACGCTCTTGTTCTACTCAATTTTATATAAATATCTTTTTTTATATAATATCTAGATCTGTATATGTTTTGACTATATATGAGTCATTTTAAAAGTTGATATAAGTTTAATATTTAATATAAAAAAAGAAAGTGCTCATTACGTGAAAATTTTCCTGTTCGCGCCTAATGTAAAATTTTAATAATCGTGCCTGCTAAGTGTCCTATCATGGGTGATACCCAACAGACGACTAAAATAAGTTAAAAATTGAAACAATATGGAAAGAATTAATAATATTTCTTAGGATTATATTCTATTCCTTAATTATTATGTACATTTATTGTTTCAATACTATAACTATAGTAATGAAAACAACAATAAGTAACCACGATACATAGTCACGTACCATAATTGGAGTAATTAGTAACAATTAAGTATAATATAGGTTAGTACATAATAATCCAGTGTAATGTAGTACATGTCCGTTATCGACGGTAATGGCCTCCATAAAGGCTTTGTTCAAAGTAACAGCTACGGCGTAGAGTTCAACATGTAACGTACTCAGATAGAGCTATGAGATTGCTAAGCGTAATTTGTATTTGTTTCTTAATAAAGAGATCACTCAGAAATAAGTTAAGACTCTATACTGATTTTATTTAAGATGTATTTAAAAAAATAATATAATTTTGATATATAATTTAGCAGGTATTTTAAAAGTATTCATTAAATTTTAATTAATCGTTGTAATATTAATCGCTGTGATTTTTTGTTTTTATGTTTCTCCGTAATTTTAACATTTACCATTAAAATATTCTCTTAAAACAGTTTGAAATCTAATAAAATAGAATATTTTTATAAAGAATTTTGCTTAAAGTTCTAATAAATTGTACAAATTTTATACAAAAAGTATCACAAACAATTCTTTGGTAATTGCTTCAATAATGAGATGAGATCACGTATAACGACTAGTAATATGAGCCTACGTCGTAGACCTTTGATATGTAGACAGCTACAACACCGTAGCGCTACGATGCTACGTCCCCGTAGTAATTAGGAGCTTTGATGCAGCGCGCAGATAGACTTTGTTATTAGATTTTTATTACTTTTCTAAAATAGACGTGATTGCTTTTAGAGAATCAAGAAACTCGAAATTGCTGCTTTAAATACGGTAATAAGCAAAATAACTCAAATTAATGCTGTTCGTAGTTTGTGAAAAGGATATAGACACGGGCCGCAATTTTGCTTGTTTTTAAATGAATTCTGTGTTTATGTTTAGTTAAGGTTATTCGAATATCGTATCGATTCTAAATATTTGAAATTACTTCAAATATATATCATAGTATACCGTCTAGCGAATGAACAAGTCACGATTTTGTGCTAGAAATTGACATAAATGTTATGTACTTATTTAGACGGCTCCCAAAAATCCGCATATAGAAAAAAACACTGTTTGGATCACGACTTTTAATATATAAACATTATAACAAGTGAAGAAGACAAATCTGTACGAAATGTTGAGACTCTTACAGTGCTACAAGATGATCTCTTTAGCGTGTTCAGAAAACTTAACAGCGCCATCTATTGACAGAGTGATAAACTATATAATAAAATAATTACAAATTTAACTTAAACATACTTTTAAAAACTGCATTATAATCCGAATGTTGTAATTTCCAAAAAATGCAAATTTCGCATTAGGTCCCTTATATTCCTACCGTGATATATACATACTATATCTTCGTTTATATATTTGCCTGACAAGAAATGAATCCTGGAACTTGTCATCAACTAAAACCGTTACTTACCTGGTGCTGGTTCTAGAAGGCCCTGAGGGTCGGTGGCTTCATCCGCAATGGCGACCGCTAGGGCAAAGACCAGGAAGAACCACGGACGCACCATTGTTCTGTAAAAAAAGGAAATTTACAATTGGCAAAACGCACTTTAAAATTTTCTAGCTATCAAAAATTATTTATAGTAAAACATTATCGGCAAAAAATCATTCAAATAGTCGTTTCGTTAGCTCTTTCATTTAAATGAAATAGCACTGAGTAATAACACGAATATAAACACTATATATAGTACGTAGACACGAATGCTGTTTTTTATATAAAGTATTACCAATAACAACAAAATAAATCATATTCAGGTATACACAATACAAACATTTCCTTCAATCAACATTTATTTTACTCCTGAATTTCCCGAAAACCAAATTGTGAACAGTGTGTGTACAGAATGAATTTGGCAAGTTCAAACAGAATTAATTAGTCTATTTTAGTGCATTGTATTGAATTGGAAATTCATTAGTTTAGTTAATTTTAATACTGTTACGAACTAACGGACTAATGCCAATAAGCATATTAGGCGAGCATGTTAATTAATTATGAAATTTACAGGGTGAAAGGTAAAATGAGAGGTAAATAAAGCTCACTCACATTCATGTGATTCATTGCGATTTATAGTGATATAACAAGAAATTATTTTAATATAATTAAGAATTTTATATTTAACACTTCTTAGGACATTAAAAGTACAAAAAAAAGAAAAATGATCGTAATAAACATTTCTCAGTCTTCCTGGCTGGCTGGCTGTCGAGCTGTCTTTTCAAAAGTCATGCAGATAACATGTTCCGTTTTCCTTTCATACATCATTTCTTATTAGGTTAATATAGAAAATTTTTAAAGATTATACAAAAAAAAATGTACATGTCATAAGATTTTAACAAACATTTGCATGTGAATTTAAAAATTACTTTTCATGTGTAATATTTTAGTTGTGGTTTTAAGATATTATTTAATATACCCTGAACACAATAATTATATTAATTAATTTAGTATTAATTTATATTACTTAATTAATTTTATATTAATTTATTTCTATATAAATAATTCCATCTAGGGGTACGGTAGACTTTATTGAAACTATACCTAAATAATAAAACATAAAAATATTGATTTCGAGTCGACATATATCCGCAAAATCAGATTGTCGAGTATTTTGTTAAATTATAATGGTAAAAATAGTCGCCATATTGGCCACTCGGATACCATCTTGAATTCCTTAAAGGCGATTTACACAATAATAGGTTAAACATGCCATCT
>MOOZ01000096.1:1329103-1340918 GCA_002930495.1 Cecropterus lyciades | reverse complement strand
ACAATACAAAACATCTTTATTATACATCAAAACATATATAACAGGCGGTCTTATCATTAATATAGCGATTTCTATCAGACAACCTTAGTGGTGGGTAGGAAACATTTAAGATACAATAGAGGGTAGGGGTGTACAAAAGTATAACATACCGACTTAATAAATACGGTTATCGAGTTGATATAAATAGAAAAGAGAAGAGGAGACAACAAGCCACCTTGCGGTACGCCACCCAAAATGTTTGTCCAAGTTGTAACTCTGAAACCAGTCAATTACAGTCGGAGATATGAATTAAGAGACCGTTAAATAGCAAGCAAGATGTCGAAACCAACAGTCTTAATGCATTGCTAAAGTCAAGCAATGTCATCTCCCTCTTATCCATTCCTAAACGGACGTCATCCGTGACTTTCAATAAAGTAGTAGTCGTACTATGACCAGACCGGAAGCCCGATTGGTAGGGATTTAAAAGATTATTAGAGAAGAAGGAAGGAAGGAAAGGAACTAAGTTGATAATATATAAGACGCTCAAATATTTTAGAAAGGAATGGCAGGATGGATATAGGTGAAGGAATAACTTGGGCGTCCTTCCACATTGAGGGAAATAAGCTACAGGAAATAGGACGACTAAGGATATATGTAATGAGAGGAACAACAAGGTCAAGGATAAAAATGATCATATTACGACTAATGCCCTCACTGCCAACAGAATGAATCGAGAGGATGCTTTTCTTAAAATCACGACTGTCAAATTGACTAAAAGAAAAGGGATAATCAGGAGTGGGACACATAGAAAGAGTATTAAAAGTTATGTGTTTCAAATTGCTATCAATGCAAGATAGAGTCGAGAAGAACTGGTTAAAACAGTCGAGGCTGATGTTACTAGGGAAGGAATTGTTGCGCGCTTTCCCAACTCAAGATATTTCCAGACCTTTACTGGATGTGCATCTTGAACAGAATTGTGAATATGTCGTCGTTGTGCGCCTCTACGCACCTTATTGCAATGGTTCCTGATGTTATTGTATTTTAAGTGATGTTAATTACTGGGGTTTGACTTGTATCTCGATATAGCGTTATTCTTCTTCGTGATTAGTGCTTTAATGTCCTCAGTCAACCAGGGAGCAGATGTCGGACCCGAACAGGATGAACAGGGACGTGCAAATCAAGTATCTGCACAAGAAGGGAGTTAAAAATTGCCACCTGTTCGTCGACAGTATCAGCAGTCTAAATGGTGCTCCAGTCGGCTTTGGCAACGTCAAGGCAAACTGGATCGGATTGCATCCGATCCCACTGCGTATCGGACCAGTATGGTGACGTCTCCACCTCATGCGTCGTCAACAGCTGGTAGTAATATTGATACAAATCTAGTAGAGAGAACTAGAAAAAAATTGTCAGTTTGCAAAAACGTACACTCGTAAAATACAACATGGAGCTCGCATCGCAATAAAATGCACGTACCACACCATCGGTAAGTCTAGCAATATCTTTATACGAGGTTCTCTCTCTCAACTATTTCAATTGAATTCGATAAATCTGCGTTACGAATAAAATCGCGAATCGAATATGCAATTGTGAGTTGGACTGAAACGAAATCAAATTCTATCTGCACTTATCTTAATCAAATAACTCTTTAGATCATACTAAACGTGCCTGCGGTTACAACCGCGTTTAAAAAATGATTTTAACGTACATAACAATATTTTATCAAAGTGATCTGAGCAAACATATGTTTAGTTAACTTGTAATTACTTCTTCATAAGACAAGCCTTAAAAAGTAGTTTTCTGTTTAGGATGAAAACCTGCCGACCGCCATATCAGCAAAAATAAGTGAAGCAACCCTTTGTTAATAAAGTAATACTTAAATTACTTTCATTACATGCGCTAAACTCTATTTTACTCCACTTAAATACATGTTCTCTAGAATACACTTGTTACGGTATCCCATAAGATCCATTTTCCGGGATCAAAAATAATCTAAGCCATTCTCGGAAAAAAAATACATATTCTGTGTAAAACAAAAAATCTATGTCACGAGAACCTCATAACATAATTATATCCATGAGTGTCAGTGGTCACTTACCAGCAAGTAGACTGATTGCTCATTTGCGACTTCAATTATAAAAAAGACCAGCGTGGACCCTCTAGGCCTCAATCAGTTATGGAGAGACACAACAGTAGAACATAAAATGGGTCGCAGTCAACCAACCAAACCAGTAGTTTCAAAAATTCTCGTAAATCCAGCAACGCAAACTACTCGTAAATGCAATATGGGGCACAATAAAAATGCACGAACCGCACTATCGATAACTCTAACAATATCATTTGTAGAACGCTCTCGCCCCCTATATTCTTCGAACTGAATAACGAACTGTTATAGAGAATCGTATAATTATTTCATATACTATGTGCATTCAATATAAATTAAATTCGTTGAGAACAAACCCTTACTTAAGAAATATTTATGAAATTGACTAATACTTCCTTTACAGTTACTATAAGAACTTAAAAAGTCCGATTATACAAACCTATAAACATAGACTGAAAGATTTTTCTATTTTTTATTGCTTATTTAAAAACACCTGGATTTCATTCAAGCTTTTCTTTAACTTTATATTTGTATTCGATCTTAGTCCTCAGGGGTAGCAACGCACTGTGGCCAATCTTAGGTGAGACTTTGATCTTACTTAGGGTTGATTACAGATGTCCATGGGCGGCAGTAGCCACTTACCATCAGGTAGGTTGCATGCTCGTTTGCTACTTCGATACTATATATAAAAAATCCAATTTTTTTAAGTTATCATTATAGCTACGCATCATCTGATAAATAGGTGAGCGTTTACCAGCTATACCAGCATGTCGCACTAATGTTATTTAACAAAAGCGAGAAATGGCTTTTTCTTACGCATGTAAGTGCGATGAGGTACAGTAAAATATAATTTATCATAAGAGGCATGCAGTCGTATTTCCCATGGTAAATGTCATATAAAAGAATCGATATAAGCTGAAGACGTCTAGACTTTTTTTATATAAATGTATTTTATACATACCGTTTAAAAGCAAAACTTTCTTCAAACGCAATTATTATCAATATGCCAATATACTCCATTTGTTGCAATATCGGAGCATAATAAAAATGCACTATCGATAAGTCTAGCTATGTTTTGTACAAGGTACTTTCAATAATTCCGATTGAATTCAATAAATCTGCGCTTCAAATAACTTGCAGATTGAATATTAGTTTATGTCTAGAAGTCGTAAATTGATTTGCTTTTTTACGCAATTTTATTGGAGCTTTTATTGGGAACTTATAATAAAGTTCTATTCTATTAAAATTATTATTTACCTGCGATAAATATGTTTAAAATTAAATTAAATTAAAAGTCAGTTAACTAGCTATCTAGATAGAAGAACTCGACGTGTCAATCGGTATGTCTCAGGTTCAAATCCCAGGTTTCCAATACGCATATAACTCTGAAATATCAGAATATTTCAAAGTTAAGTAGTTACCTATTAAAATTATTTGTCTATTTTAACAGTAATTATCACAATAAAAGATAAAATAGTGGAAACCTACTTGCTTGCCTGAGAGCCAGACAGTTGTTTAACAAACTTCATATAGAAATGGGCTTTTATTTAATATTAATCACAGATGCGTTGCTACTCCCTACGAGTAAGATGGTAGCTTCATATGAAAATGAGCCAGCAACTGCATCCTTACGCTGAAACGTAAAAACCGCTTGTCGATGCATACTCGTGAAGTTCGTTTGTGAAATGCGAAGACATCGAAAAGTGCTATACTATAGGTACTTATTATTCATAGATAGATACCAAAATCATTTCCAAGAACAATTGATTGAAAAACAAACAATTCATTTACTTAACAATAGCTTTCTCAGTAAGACGGAATTAATATCTTCATCATTGCTGAATCGAGTTCATAATCTGAGATTGCAAAATGTGAACGATAAGAGCCTTGGAGCAACGTTGGCACAAAATCCCGAATAACGGTGGGTGAATGGCACTCGATTTCACTCAAATGCGGTGTTGGGGAAATAATGGCACGTGAGTACAGCCAGGACTCGATGGGCCCTTGATGTGGAATAGGCTGGGCGCTGGGAAATGTTTGAATGAAATTGGAATGACGGTTTATGCCCACTAAATTCAAGAAGTAAGAAATGTTTTTCAACACAGTTCAGATTTCATAGTTTGACACGGAAGTAAGAGTGGGAATTTTATGACTTCAAGATTTTACAGATTCTGTGGATTAACCAAACCACACAATCTGTAAAATAAATACTCGTTTTGTAAAGTAGGAGATCATAACTACTTGTTTAGTCTAAATCAATGGTTGGCAACCTAGCCTTCGTTGCCAAAAGACAGTAGCTACGTGAGGTAATAGCGGGTCGCATTCTGATATTTCATTACAAAAAAAAACGTTTGTTAAAAAAAGGGAAAAAACCTTAGAGGTTCAAAGTGGTACAAGACTCACAGGCTATAAGGAGCAATTCCAGGGAGACCCGCGGACCAGGAAAGGCTCGCTGGCCACAAGTTGTAGGACTTAAAAAAAAACATAGATACATTTTTCTATAAACACAATTTCTGTATTAATTTAAATTTATCAAAGTGGCTGGAGAAGAGATAAATTTTCATTGGTATAGATATTTTAGAAATAAGTCGTTCTGACAAACAAATAAATAATATTGAAATAGACAATTACGAATACTCACTCAATAAAAATCCAAAAACAAAAATTGAAACCAATCGACACTGACCGACGTACCGACAATGGCAATATTGCTGGATAGCACTATAGCAAGAGTTTTAGAAACTCGTGCTTTTAAAACTGATACAAATGTATTACGCTAGTTTTTTGATATTGAATATTGTCACGACTCTTATGGATAGAGAATAAAAGTGCAAAGACCGTGATGAATTTTCAGTCATATTCGGCGCAGTCGGCGTACAATAGCTGAGCAACATTGCCGAAAGAATTGTAAAACCAACTGAAATCGGCATGAATGGCTCTCGACTTCATTCGAACGGAATCCCAAAATTGCAGTGATGTGTGTTTATCTAATACAATGGGTCTTGTTATCAACAGGCAACGCTTATAAAGATAAGAAATCCTCGCGTAATTACCCGAAACGCTATGACATGGGGCTTATCAAGAAAGGTACAAAAAAAGCTGTCCTTGAAAGCCGACGATGCATTGGCGACTCCTCTGGCGTAGATGTCTATAAGCGAAGGTGACTTTCCATCAGGTAGCCTATCTGCCTTATCGTTAGGTACCTAGGTAGGTAGCTAATTATAAACTACAAGTCAACGCGTGCCTACTCGTTAATGATTTTAACAGAACATGAATGTGTATGGAGGTTCCAATTTTTTTTACCCTTTTGTTGTTTTAACGATTACCCACAGGAAAGAGATCAAATGTATATAATTATTTTTTGAAAATTACGTCTACTAATGAGTATATAATAAACTAGCTAATAAATCGCAGTTAAAAAATATAGAATAAGTTTAAAAATACATTTTTTTATAGTATGGAAGTATCGAACGAGCATGCAGCCCACCTGATGGTAAGTAGCTACTGCCGCCCATGGACATCTATAATCAACCCTAGCTAAGATCAAAGTCTCACCTAAGGTTAGCCACAGATGCGTTGCTACCCCTGATATCTAAGATGAAATACCTTGGAAAAATATGTCTGCTGTGTTCTGATCTGAAGGGTGTGGTAAACCCTTCAGACCAGAACACAGCAGCGTTGCTGTTATGTCTGCCTCATAACATTTAAACAGATAATTTAATTTTATTAAATAAAATGGTTTAATATACTTATCAGCAATGGAATTTTATTCAGATCGACAAAATAGGACGAGAACGCATTACTAAATAGGTATCAAGGCTTTTATTCAACAAGGAAAAAGGAAAACGTACATCTAATAGGCTCTCAACAATACTAGATTTCCCTTGAATACGGTGTTGGTGAAACAATGGCTCGTTGAAAGCGAACGGGTGAGACCCAATGGACCCAAATGAGGTCCTTGATTATATCGTAAAGGACCTTTTCTAATTCTTTCTTTAGCTTTTTCTTAGCATTCTCGTTTTTGACGTGAAAATGTCTGTTAATTCTGTTTAGCAACCAGTTATATTATTCTGTAAATTAGTGTCGAAATTACAGTCCCACTGCTGGGAACAAGTCTTAAGAATGAGAGAGGTTTAGGCCATGTTCTAACGCGCTGGCCGAATGCTAGGGATTCAGATCAGTAAGATATTTGAAAGATCTCTTGGGTTATAGGCTTTTTTTTTGTTTTCGAGGGGGAAACCTTCAAAAGGTAACTTATGTGGGATTTTTACCGCACTAAAACCCCCCAGTGGCCGTCCTCGGCGCTACGAAGAGAACTCCGGGATCTCCAAAGGAACACAACCGGTGTCCGGGTCGCCTGGCTGGACGGTTCGAGCTCCCACTCTTGCCACCCGCAACCCCAGAAGCCCCCTTTTAGTCGCCTCTTACGACAGGCAGAGGATACCGTAGCCCTATTCTGATCCCGGAACTACAGGGACGTGGGTTATAGGCTTACTCGAGATATTTTCCGTCAACGTTTAAATAAATGATAATCAATTTCGAACTTATATAAATTTACATTAACAGAAGGGTGTACACGTGCAGTATTCGGTACGCTGTTGAATATTTATTGATGTGGTTTTCAGGAAGATTCATTCATTCACATATCCAAAACTCTATCAGAGACTTTTACTACACTTTCATTGAATTTTTTTTCGTAAATTTATTTATATTATTTTATTAATATTATTGCTTATAAATATTTAACCTAAACATTACATAAATGAGTTTTGTAGAGTTCAAAGTATAATTATGTAATGTTCCTCGTACGCAGAAGTTAAACTCATTCACACACAACGAAAATAAGGACACATCTAAGGACTATCGACTAATGAATTTAAAATTTAATACAAATTCCGCTTTCGATTTTTTAAAACAATCTTACAGAATAGTTGGTCGAAATTTCCGAACTCGATGCGATAACTCTTTGAAAAATAAAAAGATTGGAACTTAGCAATTCATATCAGAAAGCTTTTAATACAACAGACAAAATTCAAATAATTCTTATAATTCTAGTTATTTTAATAAAAATAAACGAACTTTTATATCGACAGAAAACAATTCCTAGATTCCTAGATTTGTTCGGGAATTATTTATGAGGTAAAGATTAAACAAGAAACGAAAGATACCACGTTCAAAGGGAACATGTCTATGGCTAGTCGTCAGATGAACATACGTTAACAGAAAAAAAATAAAAACAAAGAAATTTACACGACGAACAGATAACCACTTTCTTTTAGGAAGTCGGTTAAAAACCGTATGGGCTCGACTCCCCGGCCAGGCAAATATTACATTAATAATAATAAAAATATATTCTACATATATAATTAAAATTATACACTAAATTATTGATTTTCTTAGTTCTTCAGTAAATACTAAAAGTTAAAGAAACTTACCTGGCATAACGTCTCATTAGGGAGCTTTATAAAACTAAAGATATTCAACATTTAATTAACTAAAGATGTCCAGAGTACATCTTCATTTACTAAGTTTCAAGTATTTAAGCTTCTGCAAGATAAATGAAAGTTCATTTCGTTTTGGAATAAGATACTTCTTACTTGAGATATTATTAATTAATTAGTTTTAAATTGAAGCAGTGAAATTAAATAATATTTATTTAATGTTAATTAAATTTTTAAATTTTGATTGTTCACTAACAATAAAAGAGTTTCATGAAAGAATCACTGACTCTTTCATGAAATACATATATTTTTATCGATTTGAAGCAAACTGCAGTTTATTTGATGATAAGTGGGATTTGCCGCCCGTGAACATTTGTTATCACCCCAGTTATGTCGGTAACAAACACTTTGCTAGTCCTGAAAACTAAGTTGGAACCTGTGCTTCTAGATCGTCATTATAAAATTACAGTATTTTCCATTGAAAAATACAGAATTTTGTACAAAATTACAATAGGTCATATTTTCAACAATTTTAAAGGAAAATTTTTGTCATTCATCGATCATAATCGAAGCAAAATTTTACAGTATTCTGTAATGACCATTATAATATACATTAAAAGTTGAAAATACAGTATATCTACTGTTAAGTTGAAAATACAGTAGATATACTGTATTTTCAACTTTTCCTCCAAACTCCTTGGATAAGTATGTGTCCCTAATCAAACCCTTCAAACCAAAGCTTGACTCGAAGGCCAAAAGGTTCTACTACCTTGAGATTCTCACGTACCATTCCCACGTAATAAAGTTTCATCTCCCATTAAAACAGGTTTAAGAACTTCAAAAACTAAACCGTTACCATTCTTGATATGAATCTGGAGCATCATCTGTGCAAATCGCTTTTGCCTGAAGTTAATCGCAGGAGCTTTGCCAAATCGAGAACAGGGTTGAAAAGCTTGGAATGTCGACGATTAAGCTCTTTTTGCTCATAATTAGGACACTGTAGCTTTTGGCTTAGCTGTTAAATAGTGGTAAGGTTATGGAAAGTTTTGACTTTTACTAATCGACTTTTGCTCATTTGGTTTCAGTTTGGTCGGATGTTTTTTTTCTTTTCCATATTTGAGTATATGTACAATTAGTGCAAAGTTCATCTTAAACGTGCCGTGGTCTTGAATAACATCACTTGGCTACTTATCATCGACTGCATGTTTCCATATATCTATTCCATATATCTATTGATACTTCAGTCTTATAAAAAAAGGTTACATAATTCAGAGATTTCCTCGTTCTGGATTAATCGTTAACCCCCTCTTTTAAAAGTTTTATTTATTTTAAAAGTTTTATTTCACGTTATTTTTTAATATTAAACTTTGTTACTACAAAACTATTTTAATAGATGGGTGAACTATATTCTTCTCAAATTTAAATACTAATGGATCTTTTGTGTATAGCGCTAGAGAAAAAGAAAAAAATATTAATTGAATACCTCAAAACAATAAAGAATAAATGAAAGAACGACTGAATCGTTTTAATTGCTTCTATTGTTCTACATTTTGTTTTGGGGTTTTTGTCGTACGAAAATTTATAAACTTTTAAATATTGCAAGTAAGAATAGTTTATTCAGATGAAAAGCTACTTATTTTGTACTAGCTTATCCCCGTGGCTCCGCTACGATCATGTTTATCACGTTCATGAATCCCATGTGTTATTCCAAGTCATACACTATCTATGTGGCAAATTTTAGCGAAATCCAACCAGTAGTTTTAGCGTGAAAGAGTAACAAACACACATAAATACTCACAAACTTTCACATTTATAATATTGGAAGCTAAAATAAGACCAGTAACGAACAAGCATTTCTCCTGATGTCAAGTGGTAACTGACGTTAATGAAGATTACAATTAACTCATTAGAAACAATTCTGACGCCATTTACAAATTTATTTTTACAGCTGAAGACATAGTAAAAATGCCTTCTCTACTTAATCTAAATCTACCACCATCAGCAGAGAATATCGGAACTAAACTACTAAAATGCAAAAATAGGAATGCGTCTCCGAACCACCATGAGCCTTTTGAGGTTCACAACTAAATATAGACCACTAATGAGGTAATGTTCACCACGCCTGGCATGCACGTCGGTGACCGCAGTGGGACTTGATCTTCAACACGAAGAAATTGCTGCCTGGATCTTGTCTCTTAAGAGAATATTGGTCTTCAAGATCACACGGAACAAAGAAATAAGTGTAATGTAAATAAAATGTTGAGTGTCGATGTATGTATAGACACGAACTAAGCCGCGTCCCCTCATTCCTAAAAGCCCCTTATAAATGGGCCGGAAGTGACTGTCATTCTATTTTGAGGTTAGGAGTCTAGATTTGCCAGTTCATTGTCTACTCCGTTACTTTGTATGTTTTTTTTGTAATATGGAAGTAGCAAACGAGCACGCAGTCCACCCGTTCGTAAGTGGCCACTGCCGCCCATGGACATCTGTAAGCAACCCATGATATGATCATAATGTTATTTGAAGTTAATCATAGATGCGTTTCTACGCCTCGGATAAGTACTCTCTTACCACACTCTTCAGACCAGAACATAGCAGCGCATATAATTGTGTTTATTAGGCAGACATAAGTGTGGGGGTAGTCCTTCCGGAGTCGAACCACAAAGATTTCTACAACCTTATTTTATCTTTATGTTACACTACGCCGTACCCAGAGAGAAACATTTGAATTAAACATGATGCTGCCTAACATATTGTATTTATAGTAGCATTTCATATCATAACGTGGAAAGAGCCACTTACATAAGCTTGCACAAGGTCAGAGAAGTCATTACCGTAACGGGATGACGGGTGCGATATGCGACCGCCGTCTCATTCCAAAGTGATTGCGGTGAGATTGTGGCTCTTTGGAAATATCCCTACTTTGTTAAAAATTAAAAGTAACATAACTATATTATTTTATTTAGTTGTAGAATTATCACTTTGACGAGAAATTAAATTAGATTATATAAGCAGTTTTTTTGTCAAAATAAAAATAAACAAATAATAGACTTGAAGTGGTCTTTTGGGACTATTCCTCTTTTTTTAGAAATTAAAAAGTACGTATTAAGTGTTTATTATTTATTTAGATATACCATCGACTTATCACAAAACATTATAATAAATTATAATCTCAAGTAACACAAATTCCGTGTGATTCACCATTATGGGTATATACAACTATTACATATGAATAAATATAATGAATAATGTAAGAAATAATGTAGCTTTAACGTGAGGCTTCCAATGAAAAAAAAAAGTTTTAAGTTTACAAGACCAACAAAAAATAATACCATAATTTATTTAGGTTCTGACGCTCGATCTTTCTTTAAACATCTTTCAAATAGACTTATCGAGTGCACCAATGACCAAAGGGCTGGCGCTTACCTCGGCCAGAGGATTAGCATAGCGATCCAACGAGGCAATGTCGCCAGCATTTTGGGGACGCTTCCCAAGGTCAGCAATTTGGATGAAGCCTACTATATTTAATGTATATATATTTTACCTTTTCATAGAATAGATAGTTTTTAATATAATGAGAATTATACTATTTATTATTATTGTGTTGTTATTGTGTTACTATTTAGCTATAGAATTTATCACTTTGGATATAAACAAGTTAAGATTGTTGCTCATTGATGTCATCTCTATTTTTTTCGAAATTTTATAGTTGTGTTATGTTATTACTTAGTTGTAGGCTTTATCACTTTGACTGGAAATGATAATAAGCATAAGCAGTTCTCATCAGAATGAATATAAATAATGTGGAATAAAGAGTAAATATTTATAATAATTGATGAACAATATGCATTACAAACTTTGTCAATTCAATCATACCAATAACATTATTTTGTATCAGAAGTAAAATAAACCGCATACTCCATACAAAGACTGCGACAATTTGTTTATTGTTGATCTGACATAACGTACAAATAAAGACAGTTACATAAGCTCGTATTACCAGTGAAGCGACTGCCGCAACGCGAGATGACGGCGAGATGCACCGCTAAGCCATTCCGAGGTTATTGCGGCTAGATTGTGGCTTGTTGGACATTCTATAGTATGATTTATAAACGTAGTATAATAGAAATTTTAATTTATTTTTCAAAGGACATACTTAATGTCTTGGGCATTCTCCACTAGTTAACACTTAGTGATGGCAAAAAGTTATTTCAAACCAAGGAATAACTACGGGCGAATGTTTTGGAACCAGCAACCATGGTTCCAAAACAAGGAGGTTTAGCAACACAATTGT
>MOOZ01000096.1:1313895-1327198 GCA_002930495.1 Cecropterus lyciades | reverse complement strand
TTTTAATTTATTTTTTCAGAGGACATACTTAATGTTTTGGGCATTTTCCACTAGTTAACACTTAGTGATGGCAAAAAGTTATTTCAAACCAAGGAATAAAATAACTACGGGCGAATGTTTTGGAACCAGCAACCATGGTTCCAAAGGAGGTTTAGCAACACAATTGTAATCGACCCACGATAAAGTCTTAGGTCGGCCACGGATACGTTATAGCCTTAGTATGAGATTATTACGGTTCACAAAACACACATACATTGCAATGTACGTGTACATAGCATTTTTTCGTTTCCGGCCATATCGCGTAATGTACTTTGCAATGATGGGGGAAATCGTGAAAAATAATAGTTTTGTGGTAGTGTAACAAGCTCATACTAAGGGCACGGACTAAGTTGGAACACCACAAATGGGTGTCTCAACAAAGCAGCGTTAAAAACAGTGATATTATTAAGCAGTAATAAATGTGCGGTGATACCTCCGGAGCTAAACTATTTAAAATTCGACCACCATTTTATAGATAGATCCTAATTAACTTTGTTTTACACATCACTTTTTTAGTAATTTATTAATAAAACAAAAGCTCTGGCAACTATGTATGAAGATTCAGATAAATAAATGAAATAAAATCTTCTTAATAAAAAAGAATACGAACAACCTTTGTTTTTTTTCTTTATACTTAAACCTAACTAATACGGCAGACGGTATTTTACACTATTGCCTATTGTATATTTATATTGCCTATTTATTGTTTTGGTACACAAAACAATAAATAGGCACAACACATAAATCTTACATGAATACAAAATTGTCTATATTTGAAGGTGGGAGAGCTCTTTGTGGTTCGACTCCGGATGCACCACCGTCACACCTATTTCTGCCTAATAACAGCAGTGTTATGCGTTGCTGTTTTCTGGTCTGAAGGGTGCGGTAAGGGAGACATACTTTTCCGAGGCATTCCATCTTAGTCCTCACGGGTAGTAACGCATCTGTGGCTAACCTTAGATGAGACTTTGATCTTACCTAGGGTTAATTACAGATGTCCATGGGCGGCTGTAGCCACTTACCATCAAGTGGGTACTTCATGCTTGTTAGCTACTTCCATACTATAAAAAAAAATAAAAAATAAAAATAAAAAATCCCGTCACAAATGTTACACAATATAATATTTTCTTATTATTGTTACTATAATAGTATTATAAGTGCGAAATCTTGTGTGGATGTATGTATGTTTATTACTCTTTCACGCAAAAATAACTTCGAATTAACACATGAATTATTAACGAGGTAAACGTGACCATTGCGAACGGAGCTGCGGGAATAACCTAGTAATATGATATATACACAAAATATATGTTAAATTAAGTATAAAGCGTCTATTAAAGAAATGTATGTACGACATAATTCATATATAAAAAGGAACATAGGCATGTGTACGTGCCAGGTCCAGCCACTAATGTGCTTCTAATGTAGGTTACATAGATGTAGCCTAGTTTATGAGCACGTCGATAGTTCAGGATCCGATTGAACTACATGCAGTAATATTGCGGTAACGCGCTGACCTCCATTTTAAAACATATAAAATATGAGGAAATATTTGGATTGAGGTTTCCGCAATGGTCACTAAACTGATCTGTCGCGACGTGGTTCTCAAACTGTTTTCCTCTACCATTTTTAGTAATTTCAGTCCTTAGTTTAGTTTGGTTTAGTCCTACGAAATGGCAATGCGTCTTACGTCTTCAGGTAGAACCCCTGACCTTTATAGAATTGGTTTCAGATGTCCAAGAGGGGCAGTAGTAACCTAACCTAACCTAACCATCAGATGGACTGTATGATTTTTTCTACTTATCTTATAACAAACTGATCAATCAATAAACAGACACAACCCGTGTTGCAGCAGTGTGCTCCAGGCTGACTCACCATCCCTAATTTTAGGCAGTAATTTGAAACCTATAGACAAGAAAAACTGTAGTTAAATCTCGATCATTTATAACCATAAAGTCATTTTAAGCAATAATTTATTTTGAGTGAAAATATTTCTCTCTCCCGAGTGGTCACAGTGTAGAAAAGGAAAATCCAAAAACCAAAGGCTTGTAGCGGAATAATTCCACAGACCGCAAAGGCCGACTCAAAAGCACAAATAATTTCATTTGGAAAGTAGGATTAGAACGCTAATTTAATATAGCCACAGAGAATTTGTTGTGATATGGTTTGTTTATTTATTTTAGGTTGTTTTTGTCGGACGTAACTTTAGTTCTTTAATGGGATTGAATTGTGGGTGTTTTGGATACACACACAAGTACACAAATCTAGAATAGAACTCTTAGTTAATTGATATACCCTGGAAACAACCCGACTAAAATAATCATCAAACTCAAACACTTCAAACTTCACACCCATTTCTATCATCAAGCAGTTATAACGATTAATTGATAAGGTAAGATTAGCGGATTATCATATATTACGATTAGTTGGAAGGGTTGAGATTACCGGATTATAAGGCGACCGTTTTAGTCCTCAAGCATAGCGTCTGCAATTTTCTGAAATCTGTAATTCACTTTAGATAAAATCTCTGTTCTGCATGGGCGATAATAACCACTCACTAACCTGAACAGCATGAGCGTTTGATTTTTCATAAGCAATCGTAATAATTAACTGACATTAAAAAATAAGGAGGTTATTAATTCAGCTCTATCACTTTATTTGTTACTCTAAAATTGCAAGTAATAAAATAAAATAATTTAACACTAGGATTTTCTCCTGTGTCGTAGGTGCCATGGATACACACAAAGACAAATATACAAACTCCCAGACCCAGAACAGAAATCTAAATTCATCATTCAGATGTCTGTCTGGCCGGGAATAAAACCTGGAACCCACTGCGTGTCAGACCGGTATGGCGACCGCTCCGCCACGCGTTGTCATATAATATATATTAATAATATCATGTAACTCAATACCTCTTAAAGAACTTAAGTCACGCGGTTTATTCTTTCCTTCCATACGAAAGTGAGAAAAAGCTTCCAGAAGCTAAAATGTATGCCACCAAAAGCGTTAAAAACATTTTACCTCCAATTCCAAACTACATTAAATTGGATTGGCTGGGAACAGGGAATGGCGTTAGCGGTTAGCGCCGGCAAATAATTCAGTTATTTCGACCTACGCCGTTTAATCGCCAATTTCTGTTTGTGTCTTTTACCTCAATCGGATACAGTGTAAAAAGTATAGTAAATAAATTGTTAGTGCTTAAACTATTTTGCTGTTACAAAAATATACAGGGATAAAAATAATACCGCTCAAAAGTGGTAGGATTTTGTTGTTTCTAAAAAGGGCTTCCGGGGTTGCGGTCGGCAATAGTGGAAGTTCGAACCGTCCGGCCAAGCGACCCTAGGAAGGACAGCAGTATGTGTGGTCGCATACCATCCTAAAGACCAGATGGTATGGTGGGCACGGCCGCTCGCCTGGGTGCAGCCCGATGAGGCAACGCACTCAGAAGACTCCGGCTGCGTTCTTTTGAGACCCCGGGGTCCTCTTTGCAACGCTGAAGGCTTCCACCAGGGAGGTTTTAGTTAGGTAAAAATCCTACATTACTCGACATCGTCGTTTTGAAAGATTAAATGTCCCCATGTGAAGACTTAGCAGAACGTCTTACCCTTCAAACCAGCACACGCTACTAATGTAGTACTAACACTGTCACAAGCAGAAAAGAACTTAATTCAAAGGAATTAAACTCAATTTACCCTATTGATAGAAACTTGGTTTGTCAATCAGGATTCGAATCCTAGACAATGTATGATATGATTTTTATAAAATTACCAGCTGACCCGGCAAACGTTGTTTTGCCATATAAATGATTAAATTACTAAGATGGCTATTAAAAATAGGGGTTGGTGATAAAAGGGTAAAAAAATAGGGTATGTATTTTCTAATGCCACATTATAGAAAAATTAAAACAAAAAAAATTGTCCAAAAATTTAAAAAAATGTTAAGGGTGAACAACACTTATCATTTAGGAGTATAAAAAATAGATAGTAGCCGCTTCTCAGACCTACTGAATATGTATATAAAATTTTGTAAAAATCGGTAAAGCCGTTTCGGAGGAGTAAGGTAACTAACATTGTGACACGAGAATTTTATATTTAAGATGTGCATATTAGAAATTAATTATCACAGCTTTCAGGTAAAGGAAAACCTCATGACGAAACCAACACACCTGAAACTTATTAAAAAAAAAGTTCATAATATGTTCTTCAAATTTGCACTTGTCCAGGACGGTGGACCTAAAACTCTCTCATTCAGAGAAGACCCGTGCCCAGCAGTGGGACAGTAATGGGTTGACGACAAAACCAAACATAAGCGATTTTTTTTTAAGAACTTATGTATCTTATAGGTATATAAGCTTTAAAAAATGAACATTGAATCTTATAAGTCTACGAGCGAATAAAACAAGGTATATCCACGAATTATACATAGTCTGTCTATTTGCAGCCTGTGCAAAATGAGAACGATTTCAAATTGAATACTTGTTTAATCTTACCTTCAGCTTTCCTATCCTTGTTAGCATTTAGAACCATTCATAAATATTTGTCGATTTGCCTTGTTGTTCATTATGAAGGAAGAGGCTTTTATTAATTTCGAAGGTTGAAAGGAATATGAAGTAAGATGGTCTTTTCGGGACTATCGCATCTTCCTCGTCATATTAAATAAATTTAATAATGACGCTATAGAAAAATAATTACAATATTTTACCAAATGATACTTAAGTGAAACGTTGACATTAATATTTTAAATAAGGGTACTTAGTTTAATCTTAATCGTTTTTTAATGTTTTTTATTAGATTTGTCCGTCACTTATACACCGATTAGATTTTTTTTTTAGACGGACTATACTAACCATGTGTTCCCCATTAAAAATTAATGAATAAATACCCGAAATAATTTGACGACCCGCGTGGTGAAGCGGACACCATACCGGTCTCACACGCAGTGGGTCCCGGGTTCGATCCCCGCCTAGACATCTGAATGATAAGTTCAGATTTCTGTTCTGGGTTTGGATGTTTGTGTATTCGTGTTTGTGTGTCCATGGCACCCACGACACAGGAGAAAGTCCTAATGTGGGGCTATGAATGTAGAAAGCGTTTATGTTTATACCAGCCAGGTAAAATAGGGAATGAAATTTTGTGGGTATTTGATATTGACCTAAATTTAATTATTTAGAATTGATATCTTTGTGGTCAGATTACTTCAGTTAAAGTTTTATTACTATAATTTTTTACAGAAAATTCATGAATTTGAAATCATGGCTGACTATGGCCTAAACCTTCTTACTTTAAGAGAAGACCCTTATCAATCTGTGAGAAATCGATAATGACGATTTACCGTTTTTTTTATATAGTATGGAAGTAGCAAACGAGCATGCAGCCCACCTGATAGTAAGTGGCCACTGGACACCCGTAATCAACCCTAGGTAAGATCAAAGTTTCACCTAAGGTTAGCCACAGATGCGTTGCTACCCCTGAGGACTAAGATGGAATGCGTCGGAAAAGTATGTCTCCCTTACCACACCCTTCAGACCAGAACACAACAGCGCATAACACTGCTGTTATTAGACAGAAATAGGTGTAGCGGTGGTTCTTCCGGAGTTGTACCACAAAGAGTTCTACCACCTTCAAAATGTATAATTTCTAATATTTTATTTTATTTTAAAGAAAATTAGGCACTACGCCTATAATTATCTATAAGAAATATAATATTTTGTTCCATTTGTACTACGAAATGGCCCAGAAAATACTGTTTAAATTCGCAAGAATTTACAACAATTACGGCCATTCCAAACGTTACTGTGCCCCTTTCAGTCAACAGCCTATTGTGCTGGATTAAAATGCTGAGTTGAGAATATATGGATATTGTGAGAACTTGAATTACGCTGCAATCCAGGTTCTACGGAACAACAATAGTTGGGGCACTCCGCATTGTCCGCTAGTCATTGACGTTTGTGAATAATTGCCACTGAGCTAACAAACTACCTATACATAAAATAAAATTGACTCTGTTTTAAAAATGTTAAAATATACAACGCAAAAATAATAGGGACGAAATAAGATTTGAACTTTTTGGAATAATATAACAAAATTTCGAAAATTATTCCTAATGAAAATTAGGCGATGGCGGCATGGGGTACCAATTAATAAATTTTCTAACGTGATTTATCTGATTTATCTCGTTGTGTGGATGTAAAGTCTTATATATTCGCGTAATTTTTGTCGATTAAGTCGATAAATAAATTACTCGAACACAACAATACGATGATGAAGGGACATTTGACTTTTTCTATACAAGATTATAGTAGCAAATGAGCATGTCTGCATGCATGTGGACTGCATGTCCACCTCATTATAAGTGTTCCATAAGCCATAAGCACTGCCACATATAAACGTAAACGTAAAACTACACTCATAGCCCCACACTTTTCTCCTGTGTCGTAGGTACCATGGACACACAAAGACGAATACACAAACACCCAGACCCAGAAAAGAAATCTAAACTCATCATTCAGATGTCTGTCTGACCGGGGATCGAACCCGGGACCCAATGCGTGTCAGACTGGTATGGTGACCGCTCCACCACGTGGGTCGTCAAATACATATGGACATATGTAAATCTCTTCTTATATAACAGTGCCCCGACTTATGAGAAATGAGATAGTTGCTTCATTTAAATCACCCTTCTACTGAAACCTAAAACTTGCCTCACGCTAGAAACAGGTCTGGCGGTGGTACCACGTCGGTCGAACCATACTCATCCTACCATTCTGAAAAACATAATCTCATGATATTTATAATATAACACTTCGCCTTCCTAAAATATGAATGGTCTCAACAACACAATCACAAGATAATCTTTCGTTGTATTATTATAATGCTCTGAACAAAGAGTTTATTTTACTTGTGTCGTGTTATTACATGTCTGCTGCTGATAGTAATCCAAGAACAACAACAATGTTGCAAAACCTTTATAACAACACTGATAGTCTGTGGCAAAGAATGGACACGAAATAAAATGTGTAATATCAATTATATAATAACTATAGTACG
This sequence comes from Cecropterus lyciades, assembly GCA_002930495.1. Lineage (NCBI taxonomy): Eukaryota > Metazoa > Arthropoda > Insecta > Lepidoptera > Hesperiidae > Cecropterus > Cecropterus lyciades. The sequence goes on along the minus strand of MOOZ01000096.1, from coordinate 1,320,110 downwards.
CATCATAAATGTGGGAAACAGGTCAATTTCGGTACAAAATGAAAAAATGATGTTCAAGTAGTCTTAAACACCGATAAAAAACTACGTCTTAAAAAAAGACAAGTTGGATATCACTTACGTGGGTGCAGGATTTATACGTATTTCAATTAATTAAAAAAACTTTTATTTAATTAAATTTCAATTTTTATTTGTAATACCACTTAATAATATTGCTAGTAATCTCTGTTGCTTTGAATGTAGTCGTCGCTTTTAATTGTAGGTACTGGCGCTTAGTTTGTGACTGTAGAATAATTAATTTAAATGTAATGGTGTACAGTATGTAAGCGACCAATAAATAAATAAATAAAACAATTTGTTATTTGCTTGTGCAGATTTTTTTACATAAAATATCATATTTCCACTTAATAACAGCAGTGATAAGCGCTGCTGTGTTATGGTCTGCAGGATGTGGTCAGGAAGACATAATTATCCGAGGCGTTTCAACTTAGTTCTAAATGGCAACGCATCTGTAGCTAATCTGTAGCTGACCTCGTCCAGCAGTGGTCACTTACCATCTGGTGGATTGCATGCTCGTTTGCTACTTCCATATTATAAAAAAGTGTCTATTCACTTGTTATAAACGACGGGAAGACTATAACAGTTCGTTTGATTCAACTCGTTCCTGAAATACCTTCGACTTCTTAAATTATATCAGCATATTTATAAGGACTAACTTCACGAAGTTTTACGTTCAGCAAATGTTAAGAATTTTCGCTATGTCGTCCTTTCGTACCAAGTTTGTTATAGTTATATGATTCAGTTAGGCGCAAACAACAACTAAGTTGGGTCTCGGAACAAGTTAGTATACTCGAGACGCAAAACTTGTAGGAGATTGTATTATACAAACTATGTGCCTAATTGAAGTAGTTTACGGCGAAAATTTTGCAAATTCTTTCAACTATGCTGCATACAGATAGTATACTTTATGGTATACCAAAACTTTTTTGCTGGAATATACTCTGAGGACTAAGCTGGGACAACTTTGTCAGATTCTTACTTAATTTCTTAACATTTTACCTAAAATGAGGATTAGATAAAGTCAACTTAATGGACTTACATAAGTAACTTAACTTTACAATTAAGTACATTTTTTAAATCCAAATCAGTAAACCTGCTTGCAGTTCACCACATATTAAGTGACCATTACTACTTATCACTTGCTGCGGAACCCATATTTTAGAGGAGGGAAGAGTACTTCTTTATAACTCAATACATATCCTGCTCCATTGTCCTAATACAGTTCTAGCAGCTCCTAAGATCAACGTTGAAGTTGTTCATATTAGTTGTAACTGACTTAAGTTTCGAAATTAAAACTGCTGCCTTTCTATCCCTTTTTAGGTAAAAACAGGTGCAGCATTGGTTTTATGTTTACAGCACAGTTTATAGACTTTAGGTGGTAGAACTCTTTGTGGGTCAACTCCAGTAGTACCACCACCACACCTATTTCTGCCTAATAGCAGAAATGTTAAGCGCTGCTGGGTTTTGATCTGAAGGGTGTGATAAAGGAAACATGTTTATCAGAGGCTTTTAAACTTAGTCCCCCGGATTAGTAAATCATCTATGGCTAACCTCGGGTTAAGACTCTGATCTTCTCTGGGGTTGATTATAGATGTCCATGGGCGGCAGTGACTGCATGCTCGTATGTTATTTCCATAATATAAAGATCTCCTATAGATATTTGCGACACTTGAAGAGTCGTCAATGAATCGTCGGCTTTACGTCAGAGCTCTCATAGATCTGATGCCGCCGTCTTTGAAATGAACTTGTGACGTAATTATATATATTGCATAAAATTATATAATATATATCACATAAAATTTTTGGAGATTAAAGTTCAAAATCTCTGCAACTTCATGTTCTTCAACAACTTCAACAACAAAAAGTCGCGCGCAATAACTAGTTAAGGCTAACTGAAGTTAATTTTGATGTTCAAAATCTCTGCACTTGTAGCAAAACTCGCGCGCAATAGCTAGTTAAGGCTAACTGAAATAAATAAGATTTAAGCCACTTAAAATGTTTCCACGTTAATATCCGGAGCTCAAAAGAAATTTAGCTCTCCGCCATAACAAGTAAACTGTGCCACTGTAATTTCTGTGGAAAAATCTTCTTTTATTATCTCTGACAAATATTCCCACTTTTACGAAGAGCTTATTACAAGATGCCTGAACAGGTCTGGAACTTCTCTGCAAACCTTTTTATAAAAATTCTGATGCTTAAAGTTTTTCCACGTGGAGATTCTAAAGGCTATTGTGGCGTCGAAACTTTGACAACCCTTTTTGGGCTTAACTGTTAACGGTTTTAACTACTTTTTGTGTTTTAAGTAAGGATTTACTGGTTTTTAGTTGAAGGCACAATTTGTTTTGGGACAGTATTGAAATTCTTGTCAACATTGGCAACAGGCCCTGTATCAAAATTAGTTGGGGGCCCAAATGAAGGGTGAAAATTTCTTACAAAAGAAAGAAAAATGCTTGCATTAAATTAAAATAGATATTTATGGATTATTATTATTATTTATAGTATGGAAGTAGCAAACGAGCATGCAACCCACCTGATGGTACCACCCACATGCTGCCGCCCATGGACATCGGTAATCAGCCTTAGGTAAGATCAAAGTCTCACCTACGGTTAGCCACAGATGCGTTGCTACCACTGAGGACTTACGATGGAATGCCTCGGAAAAGTATGTCTCCTTTATTAAAAGAATACTTGTCATTTATGTAGTGAAAACTCTACTACTGCTGTAATTTTTGCTTACATTGTTTACTTTACTTCATGTTAGGGGCCTCTGTAGCTCAAGAGCCCATTGATACGGCTGATACGGCGGTAGCTACGCCCCTGTTTGGCAATATTAGATGTAGTGGAGTAGATAATAGCATATACATACATATATTTTTAAAAAAGTAGCCATAATTTACCAGGTAAACGTTCGAGATTCGACTCCAGACCCACCACTGTAACATATCTATCTGCCTGCCTGCCTTTCGGAACAACTGTTAAACACTGCTGTGTTCTGAACTATGAATGGATACCTAAATAGGATAAGATTCCTACTCTTTGTATGATGAGTAGGAATCTGTAGGAATCTGTAGGCATCCAATCATAAGCTGCAATAGCCACGTAACATCAGGTAGATTGAATGCTATTAATACCAAAAAATAATCTTAGTCAAATCTAGTCCTGCATGACCAGACACATATCTTGGAAATCTTTATCGTGTGCTGATTTTTTCTCAGCGTGGGTTCTCAATAACGGTCATCATCAATCTGACTGACCGCGATAGGCGTTCCAGTAGGTTCTATGAGCTAATAGCCCCTCATTTCCTATCTACTTTGTTTTTTTTTAATATTTAAACTCCTAAGGCTTCGTAAAAGTGAAAGCAAAATAACCAAAAATATTTTCCTAAATAAAGTACAAAACTTCCAACTAGAACTTCCGGATCTCGAAAATTTGGTTTTATTACTTCGCAAACTCATGGGTTAGAACTTTGCAAATATCCTTTGTCGCGAAATTATTAACTTTGTCGACTTGAGGAGAAACTGCAGCGTATTTTATTGTCAGAAACACTTACGCGATTACATACATCTAGTTCAGACCTTTTCTATTCTTTAAGCAAAAACTTATGAAAGGTGTGCTGAGTTGTATAGTTGGATTTATTTATGAAGTTGGATAGAAGTCGTTAAACCTTGCGTTATGGATGGTTTAAATCATAGGTCCCTAACCTTTTATCCCGTATATTAGTGGCCCTGTTTTTCGTTTTTATATAGACATCCTGGCAAGTTATTAATGTTTTTATTTTCTGTATTCGCTTGACTCTCGAAGAAGGATATCTTTACCCCTTTGAAATAGAGATCATGAAAATCAATCAATTACGGGGTATGTAATGGGTACAGGGTTGATTCCGGTACTCATTGCGTGTCAGACCGATGTAGTGACCGTTTCGCCGCGCGAATCGTCACGCGGGTGTTTCGCAAAATTATTTAACCTTCAAATGTGTTATATTGCAAAAGCAAATTGATTGCAAGCACCAAAAATATAATTGTCATGTTTAAGAATTGAAATAATATAATCGGCATGACTTCTTTATACTTATTTTTAATGAAACTCTTGAACGAGCAAGGACACCATTTCTCATTTTAATTTGTCACGTCAAATATGACTTCAGGAAGTCCTCAATTTGTCAGGTCGAGAGGTTGCAGAAGTACTTACGCAATGAATAGCATGGGAAGAGTACAACGCCCAGTCAAGTGTGATTCGGCTATACTAATTCTGGCCTTTGTCATTCGTATGACAGTTTTATAACTAAAGCTGACATTGCTATTACCCCAAAGAACATGAAACATTTGCGTCAAGCGTTATCCGCTTGGAGTGGCCAGAGTCAGCGTTAAGCGTTATCAAATAAATATTATGAAAACAAAGATCTGACTGCTAAAACTTTATGTTTTTGTGGTAATATATTTATTCAATCCATTTTTATGAGTTATCGTCAAAATAGTAACATATACATATTGGGAATAGTAAATATACTAGCTTTCATTTGATACCGTGATATTGTCATGAAAATAAAAAAGTCATCCCTTCCCCCGCCCCTTTTCTCCATTTACAGGCGCCATTTAAAAAAATAGAGCCTATGTAACTCTGCAAACTGACACGATTCTACTGGTATGTCATATGTCACACTACGTCTAGCCAAATGGGCTGTAGCGCGAGCCAAAAAAAATGGTCATACACACATACAAACATACGCAGTCAGATAAAATAAATATATGTGACAGATTTTATAAGGCCACGAAATTTTGCTGGACTCTCTAAAATCTGTCATAAATAACTAAAACTCCTGCTACGGAAAAGTCATTTTCGCATTTGGAAACTTCTTAATTTTTCCGCAATTTCGAACTGGCGGACATGAATGGCATGCAAAGAGCACAGTGCTCAGTGAAGTGTGCTCCGGGCATGCCCTCGAGTGCTCACGTCATTTCCGAACAGGACGGCTCTCAAAATTGTTCGTGCGGCGCTCGGCGTGTTATTAACGATTCGAGTATTTGCTCTTCATAAAGTTGACATTTGGGAGATAATTGTTTACTGGTAAATTCGTCACTCATTAAAATATTTCATCATTTTTGGGTACAAATATTATCTTTTTTTCATAACTATTTATTTTTTGGGACATTAACTAATGTCATTAATTTTTACTATTTATATGGAACAGGAGTTACTGGCCCAAATAAATAAATAGATAAAAAAATGGATATAGCTTTTCATATTTATTATCGATTATATAACATTTATCATTATTATTTTGTCCGGTTTAAGTTAATAAATAATTTATCTTAGTATTCATTTATTAACTCGTATTTAATTAGAAAATATATAGTACAAACATATATACATGATTTCTTACATAACTTATTAAGTAAACCAAAACATCAATGAGCTGTGTTTATATATTGAAAAATAAAACGCTTGTGCTCTACAAAAATAGAAGTATACACATAAATATCGACATAGGTCACGGTACCGGAGTGCCAAGAATGCATATGAAGTTATGATTGAATTTGTTCGGATTTTTTTTGTATATAGTATGGAAGTAGCAAACAAGCACGCAGGCCACCTGACGGTAAGTGGGTGCTGCTACCCATGGGGATCTGTAATCATCCCTAAGTAAGATCAATATCTCTCCTAAGGTTAGTCACAGATGCGTTGCTACCCCTGAGGACTAAGTTGGAATGCCTCGGTATATCTCCCTTACCACACCCTTTAGACCAGAACACAACAGCGCATAACAGTGTTGTTATTAGACAGAAATAGGTGTGGCGGTAGTACTGCCGGAGTCGAACCACAAAGAGTTGTACCACCTTGTGTATATTTATGGCAACATTGACATGATGCGACGAATTCACTAAGCATCAATAATGATTTATCTAATACTAGCTGATCCCACGGTTTCACCCGCGTTTAAAATAAATGTAACGTGACATACATTAACCGAAATTTTGTACCTTTAATAATCTCTATTTCAAAGGGGATCAATTCTGTCATACATATTTTTTACGAAACTTTAACCGTTTACGCAGCGCATGCAGAGGAAGCTCTCATTAGAAAAAAAAAAAACCCCGATTTTGAAACATTCTTCATTGGTGCTCCGCTCCTGTTAGTCTTAGCGTGATGATATATAGCCT
>MOOZ01000096.1:1235314-1249770 GCA_002930495.1 Cecropterus lyciades | reverse complement strand
GAAGGGCAAGAATTAGATTACTGTTAGGTCTGCTCAAAACAAAATACTAACTGTTCTACAAAGTTTCAGAATTGGATTTAAATTTATTTCATCCGCTTCTCGTTTGTCATGGCATAAAATAATAAAATTGCCCTTTATTTTACCCAATAAACTAAAATTAACAATGGGAACAATTTTAAAACCAACAAAAGCGGTATTATCGGTAATCAGCGGTTTCTTCCAGACAACCTTACAATGCGGATTTAAAGAAAATATGAAAACAAGAATTCATAAGGCGCAAAAATAGTTTTAGGGTGAAATAAAAGTAATATGGAAACGAAGCACATAAATACAATGAGAAATAAAGCAGATATGACACACAATTTTAGTTGGAACTAAAGTAGAGTAAAACATGATGAATAAATGAATTTATAACAAAATTTATCAGAAACAAATTAAAGAAATTGGATAGAATATATACCGGTAAGTAACGGAACACAATTTAGTTCAGTGCTTGTGATGCAATTACAAAATTTACTATATTTATGTTTAAATCTAGTATCAAAAACCGCCATAAACCACTTTAGTACAACGGCACCACATTGATCAGTTATTTATGTGATATGATTCACATTATGCTTTAGTTGTTTTTTTAAACTGAATAAAGAATTTAAATTTTAATCCAATCTTTATTCGGACATTCCCAAACTGTTGTGTCGTACCCTCGAGTAATTTTTATGCAGGAACCTAACATAATGTATGTTAGGTTCCTGCAACAATAGGGAAAAGGGAAAAAAATGTTTAACTATGCGAAAGTTCCAATCAAAATCGATCATCGACTTATTTCAAGCAGTCTGTCCATCAAATTAAAACCCCCATCCAAGATATATACAACCCACATACACTGATACACTTCTGCAGATACATACATAGATAAAGCGACTGACGAATTTTTCAGGATATACCTACTTTTGTTTCGCTTATCCATACATAAGTAAAATCATGACTTTAAAAATGGTATTTATTCTTCAGTCTTCTTTAGTCTACATTCAAATTTCATTTTAAACTTTGACATTTACTTTTTAAAATGTTATACGGGAACCTGTCGAAAATTCTGTCTGCGAATGATTAACCTCACTAAATCTGCAGAAGACTTCATTATATCAAGATTACAACATAATCCAGTTATGTAAAGTCGGATAAGTTTTTAATCCACTTGTTGGCGCTGCTCCGAACTAATGAACGGGTCGGATCGCTCTCATGGCATTAACGGTAGAGATATGCCAACATTGTGAGATTTGTTCAGAGGTGAGATATTAAAACTAGCTCAAAACCAGAAAACTTGTTTTTATTCCAATTCTACTTTCTATTCGAATGGAATCACGCGTTTCAGACCCTGATCGGAAATCCATTTGTTTATCAACTCCTAATCTATTTTTTATAATGTGGAAGTAGCAAATGTTTGCGTTTAACGTAAGTGGCCACTGCTGCCCATGGAAATTATGACCTGAGGTCGACCACAAGTAAGTTTCTACCCCTGAGGTCTAAGTTAGAACGTCTCGGATATGTATGTCTCGTTCGTTGATCAGGCTTGTTACACTAATGTTAATATACCATATTGAAAAATTGATTGATTTAATTTTATTGATATAAGATTGGCGCAGTGTGGTGGACTTTACACCGGGCCTCTTGGGATAAAGAATCTGTACAGACCTTGGGGATCAATAACAGTTGTAATAATAAAGTCGCATTAAGTCAGAATTAATTGAGAAAAAAGATATAAATGACCGTTTTGTACATACTAATTATGGATGCAACAACAAAAAACAGATACAACATGCGAAAGATTTTTAAATGCTGTTAGATATCTGCTTGATTTTTGATCTCATAGATCGTTATTCACTCATTTTGATATCATCTCAGTCAAGATTATTATCGTTTAGATTTTAGATCAGTTCCATAACGAGGCCCAAACCTAAACTATTCTGCATACCTAAAGCTACATACACAAAGCTAAAAGAACTCTTTGTGGTTCTACTGCAGAAGTAACACTGCACACGCATTGCTGCCTAGTAACAATGGCACTGTTATGTTGTGGTTTGGGGGGTGTCGTAATGAGACATGCAGTTATGTATAAGTGGCATTCTAAAGTAGTCCTTAATGGTAGCAATGCCTCTGTGATCGAGTGCAGGTAGTACTCTAAACGTGTCTGGACGTCTGCCGGCAGAAAAAAACTAAAAGATATTATATATGTAAACACTGAAATTAAATAGAATTTATTTCTTAGTTAGATATCTCTGACTAGACCTAGATGATCAATGTATGTTTGAATCGGTGCAGATAAATCAACGAAGACCCTTATTTCTAGCGCCATGTTAGGTAAGACGATGTGGGAACTATCTTCGCCTGACATCGATTCCGTCGTTTTGAAATAATTATCTCATCGGCAGCGTGTGAGTGAACTAGATGGACAAGTTTATTGAATTTCCTAGTTGTTGGTAATTTAGTTCTTTTTTAAAAATAAAGTTTTAACATTCACGCAAGATTCTTCTTGATTGCCGTCCTTGATATCGAAGGTTGCAAATAGTCGTATTATTTACAATTTAAAAGTAATTGATAATAATAACATTATATACTTAATTATACCTATTGACGAAATAATGCAATGAAATATACCATTGAAAAAAAAAGACGTTCTTGTTGCTAAACAGGTATTTCTTCAGAGAAATTATTGTGTGGAGTTAGGTAGAGGATGAACAGGAAGATGGGTAAGGTGCAAATGTCAGATTAAAGATTAGTGCAAAATACAAATTAAGGTTCTAAAGAAAGGGTTTTTTTTTGGAAATTAAAAACAGTAACAATTATATACTAAATTAAATAACTGATAGCAATAAGCATAAGAAGTAGAAGAGAACGGAAATTGAGTAAGAGCTAAAAGTTAAAAAGCTATTTAGTTACAATAGTTGCAAAAGTGAGGTTTGAAGCAAACTCGTCAATCTTATTTGTACTAAAACTTATGGTCTGTTTTGAAATGCATTTGATTTTTCAACACATTGTCTTTTATAGTTTTGTCGTAAAACATCCGAGTTTTATTATTAGGTTTAAAAGGTCTTTCCATTATGACCGCACCCGATTCACGACAAGGGTGAGGTTGTATTTGCAAATTTTTCTAGGCTAAGACATTTTATGCGTTAATGTGATTATATTTTCACTACCTCAGTTAGTGAACATTGATCTGTTTTTAGTTTCAAATACCTTCACTTTTTTATATAAAAAAAGTAATTCTTTATTTGAAACGAATTACAAAAAATATGACTCCTTATATATTAAATTTAGCTGAGTCCGTTAAACTGAACATATAAAATATAACAAACTATTAACTACAAAATTGCATAAACAAGTATATAAACAAATAGACCAAAAACAAGTTATCCCGATAAAATGAAATTTCTAACCCGAGTATAGCCCGAGGTATTCAGACCTCTTTCCAGGAAGACTAACGCAAACGGGTTTAGAGGCGCAGGTAGTGAATGCTCTCATAGAACCCTTAACGTTGCAGAGTATTTTTGGATACAAGAATTCTGTTATTCCTAATCTAGATTAAGGAATATTTTTACGATATCACTCACGCTTATCAATGTAACGGTTTTTATGGTGCTTGATAATCGTAAAGATGTGATATTTTTTGCACATTAGCAACAACGCTGTAATATTTCGATTAAAGTATTATATCATCTATCTGACTTTTGGGGTCCACTTTTGGACAAAGAGCTCCCATAACGGGAGATTTAGCAATAGTCACCGTGTGTGTTGGGGACCGTAGTAAATAATCATACACAGGAAGACGCTGCTAATTTTTAAATAATATCACATGAGTATCAACAATGTTCGAAAGCACGAACAAGGATGCAAAAAGATCAAGAGGTTTTAACGGCGTTGGCACACGGAATGTGGTCGGGGCGATGCAAACCAATAGATATAGATTACAGGGGGAAATATGTCACGATGGTTCGCATTGATTCTCAATAGCATTGTGTACGCATTGCAATATTCTAAAGCGAATTTTTACCTGACTGCGTCAGGAGGATGGTAATGATTTCAAGCATTTGTATGTATGTATGTTTGTTTGTATGTATGTCCATTTCTTTTTCACGCCGTACAGCCCAAACCGCTTGACGGATTGTGACGTATGACATATGATTAAAAACGTCTCAGTTTGAAAAGTGACATAGGATTTAAATTTTTAAAAATGGCGCCTGAAAATAGAGGAAAAAAGGGGGAGTACGAACGACTTTTTTTACTATTACGACGATATGGATATGAAATGAAAGGTAGTAAATAGACCAATCTAAAAAAATATATACTTTATAATACTTTTACTTGAGTATTTAGACATAAACTCATACAAACGTATATTTAATAAATATCATTATGAAAAAAAATCGTTTTAAGCAATCGGGTTTTTAGTTTAACGGTTTTTAACGATGTTACTAGTTAGTACTACAACCGATTCCGGTATCATTATCTACTTCTTTACTTTCGACCTTCTAATCGGTAACTGACGACAATTTCGCCGTGTCGGCCTTGTTCAGCACCTCTATTTCTCTTCCCGTGGATGTCATAGGAAGCTACTGAGAGTCAACACTCAGAAAATATCTTCTTGTGTAAGATAAACACCCACTATGGTCACCAACATGATTGCCAGACGCGGTGAATGACGATCGGCAATTTTCTCCAATATGGAAGGCCTATGTCCAGCTCGTTAGTATTCTATTATAGATTCCTCCAGCTTTAGCACCTTTATGATCGTACCACTATGCCATTGAAGCTATAATATGAAGCGTTATATTGATCTATTTGGCGCTATTTATATATTATTTAAAGTAAGGACAGGTCTATTATTGGTATACAATTACGAGTCACAGTATGAGCAACGAGTAGAAAATTACACTCACTTATAGGTGTGTTATATGTATGTATATATAATGTCTTCTGAGACGCTGTTTGACAGATTTTTGAATTGATATTTAGCTATCTTTTAAAATCTTGCTTTACGACTGTAGCTACTACAATTGGTACTTTCCATCAAATGGTTCGTCTGCCTTATCGTTAGGTTAGATATAAAAATGTATTTCCCATCCTTACTGCATATTATTATATATTTATCGATCTTATTTCTGTACATCATCTTGTATATATAAGTTTAAAGATTACAAATGGTTTCATAATTACCATTCAATAAACCACTATATATGATATAATGTTTGTAAAGCCCATTTCCAAGTCGAAGCCCTTATCTCCAATATAAGCGTCGTCATGCCGATCAATGAGGTTCTATTGATCAAAATGTACACTTATGGCCATTGACCTTCGCCTTCGTAAATGAAACCAATGATATTAATGATTTTGATTAAACGTTCACATTTATATGCACATTCGTAATCCATTAGTGATCAGATAAAAGTCACAATCAGTATTTTATGTTTTAGTATTGTTGCACTTATAAGCTTAATAAGTTCCGCCCGCGGTTAGTCTTATACACATATTTTTGACTTTAATTTAAATTTAAATCTTCAACTCTTTTGGGAATTACGAATAGCATTTATCAGGTTCTAGAGTTCTATCTTTGTGTCTAAGTCCGGTTTATATTTATTCTCCGAATTTGACAGGCAAATCTTACTATCTATACTAATATTATAAAGCTGAAGAGTTTGTTTGTTTGAACGCGCTAATCTCAGGAAGTACTGGTCCGATTTGAAAAATTCTTTCGGTGTTAGATAGCCCATTTATCGAGAAAGGCTATAGGATACATATCATTACGCTTAGACCAACAGGAGCGGAGCACCAATGAAGAATGTTTCAAAAGCGGGAGATTTTATTCTAATGAGACCTTCCGCTGCATGCGCTGCGTTTTTGCTTTATATGGCAAAACGTTTGCCGAGTCAGCTAGTTACCAATATTATTAATGCAAAACTTCGTCAGGAAGTATGTGTCTGTTACTTGTTCACGCAAAAACTAATGGTCGGATATCGCTAAAATTTGGCACACAGGCAGTATATGACCAAGATTAACATATAGGATACTCGTTACCGTAGTAGACGTGACTAAACTGGACGGAGCCGCGGAAATAACATATTGTATTGTCTAAAAAAATATATTATCAACTGCTACTGTTGCACTAAAATATTTTAGTATATAGTAGTATATTTTTTATCAAATCATCAGTAATTTTTTTTACGTAATAAAATTTGTTGCAATTGGGTTAATTAATTCATTCATAGAATTGTCAAAAATTAATATTTTTATAATCTTAAGATAATCTTATGATAAATTGTTTAAAAATAACAACACAGAACCTTCAAGTGGGCGTAGCTCCAAAATAAAACCACGTAACGTCCGATCTCGTCAGAAGTCAAAAACACCTTTGAACCTGACCAGAATTACACACACTGTTGATTACAGCTCATGGTATTTGAATAGGTGTAATAAAAGTCCGAAGCGAACATATGCTTTTGAACAGGGGTACTCTGTAACTAGTTTACGGGCCGCATTTGTTTTGGTCAATTGCGGGCCATTAAAAATACGAATGCAGCTACGTACAACCTTTTTAAATATAAAATTGAAGAGGCAACCGAGCACGCATTCCACCGGATGGTGAGTGTGGTCACTGCCGCCCATAGACATCTCTAAACAGCGTATTAGAACAGGGGAAACTATTATTTGACGACCCACGTGATGGAGCGGTCACCATACCGGTCGGCACGCAATGGCTCCCGGGTTCGATTCCCGGCCAGACACATCTCAATGATCAGTTTAGATTTCTGTTCTGGGTCTGGGTGTTTGTGTATTCGTCTCCTGTGTGTTACCCACGACAAAAAAGAAAACCCTATTGTGGGGCTATGAGTGTAGAAAGCGTTTATGTTTATTATCTGTTTCGTTACTATTACCGAGTGACCAAGCGAATCCGCAACCACATACTTCCACCAAAACGCTTTAAACTGCTTCACACTAAGAACAGGTGAGACGGTGGTAACTCCCTGGTAGACTACCCTCGTGCTACCAACTGGCAAATAATTCTAATGTTGTATTTTTAAATCGCACATATATGTTAAAACAAAGAAAATTACTATACGGTCACTTGATGAACTTTCATCAAGCTACATTTTGAATAACCGACATATTTCATTTTAGGTAGTAGAAACATAATTTATCATCTATCTATTATAGCGGGCCATAGTTTGATAACTCTGCCTTCGATAACATCATAGCCTCGAGCCGTTTTTAACTGCTAAAAACTCGTTGATGGACGTCCAGAGCTAACTATTAATTTTGCCCGTACATTATCTACGGCATTTCTTAGCACTTTGTTAATGTTTATAGTCGATAACTACAGTTATTACATGAATATTCTACGTGTTCAATAAATTTGCTATATTTCCTTATCGGAACATCCATATACTTAATAAAATTTCGCGCATCCTTATATTGCATATATTTGCATAAAAAAGTTTCGAGGATTGGCAATAATTATAAACATTTTTATCAAGGAATAACAAGAAATAATAAAAGAAAAATTTTTAAGAATGATTGTCTGTCTGTTTCACTATATTTAACATCGCGTGAAGCAAAAACTACTAGATTTGAAAGATTGAAATACTATATAGTTCTAGAAAAGATTTTTTTTTCCAAAATTAACAATGCCATTCCATTAGTGGCGACACCTGTTCAAAGTCCTATTGAAATTCATATAGCACCATTACTTGATATAAAACTTACTTCAACAGCGTGACATAAACTAATCACGATCTGTTATAAATTACAAAAGGCGTCGAAAGCTTTTAAATTTTACCTACTTTTCTAACAGCTAATCATTTTCTCCACTTTTTGCCATCAACCAATCTATCCGCGGCAGAGAACTGACAACTCATCCAATTTGACTGCATGGCACAGTTGCGTCGAACGAGGCGCGATGCTCATTACTTGGGGGCATACATCTTAACCTCCATTAGGCTTCGTCATTGTCTGAATGGAACGTCTCCCACGGCTTCCTACTTGGCGGAGACATGATCAATTTAGGGACAAATGCGAAAACGTGATGAGATAGGGATGGTGAGAAAGGAACGAATTTTGGGGTTAATTTAACAGTTTTGTTTGTGAAAATCATGTAATCAAATTGCTTTACGGAAAAGAGAAACATTGCGTGGAAACATACATACATGAGTAACATGATAGTTTGCTGTAAAGTCGAAGTGGACGAAGTCTACCATCCACCCGTTACCGAAGTGAATATTGGTTATGATTATCTGGGTTATGGCCAAAATCGTTTTCATTCTAGAGACTTCTGCCCATCTGCAGTCCAAATGACGGAGAACATTTTAAAGATGATGATTAAGATTTAATTAAATATTGAAATAAATTATGCTTCGTAAAATTTTAATTACTTCTGTGTGCCATTAATTAATATAATATAAGCTACGAATTTAACGAAAGTCCTTTCTAAGTAGGACTAAGGTTGTAGGTCTAAGATCTAATCTCTTAGGTGTCTGATATTTGAAATGAACCTTTTGTTCAGATTCCATGTTCTAGTCATTTTGTTCAAGTTCTAGCTGTGGATTAGGCTCAGCAATGATTACTCTACATTGAGTTTAATTAAAATAAATTAAAAATTTAGTGACAGGCAAAACAATAATGTATTTGGTCAATGCGACTAGGATTATTATCGTGCAACTTTTTAGTCATAAATAATCACCTTTTTTTCTCTTCACGTGGTGATTCGTTTATTGGCAAATATGTATAGTCGAACACGCCGTACCCGTACATCCCTAGTAATGACGGACATTCGACCATTCAACTTATTCACGAGGGTGGCGCTTCCTATTTCGGTCTGGCCTAACAAGCCTCCCACATAACAATTCAACTATCCAAGTATTAAACGGCGATTAGGTATGTTTAAGTTCATAGAATTGGAAAGCTTTTATTAACTAAGATAACTAGCAAGGCAACAATAAGCTCTCAATTGTCTTCAACGAGTTTAATGACCTTCTTGTTGTCTAATACCGTCGGTGACGGCAATTTAACTACTGGTTAATGGTTATTAGATGGTTGCTTTACGGCTCTTTTATCTGGAGGTTAGCTTTTTTCCAAACATTAATAACTTTTAATTTATTGCTTAAATTGTTTCGGCTTAACGTTTCTGTTTTTATTCTTTTGTCATAGGAGATTAACTGTCATAGATCATATCTTTACGCTTTCTAGTATCATTTGTATCGATTCTACTTTTCCACAAATCTAAGTCGCTGGACGATAAGACAAGTCTTAGGGTTCATTCGCACCGGCCTGGCGGCGGCGGCTTAAACCGCCGACCGTTCCTACGCGTTTATTCGCATCCGTTTATCTCTATATTTGATGGCAAATATTTGTTCAGTTCTTTACATATGTGTGTGATATTTTAACGGATGCACTTTGCGTAAACGTGTGCTTCATTCATAATTCATTCTCTTCAAATAATTTACGAGAAAACAAATTTATCACAATATAAATACTTGAATTATAGGGTTCCTCTTATAATGTTGTTTAACACGTGCGTTACATTTATTTATATTGATGTTTTAAAACGGACTGTATTATGACTGCTTTTACTTTCTGTGGCGATGGCGATATTTTTATCAGTGAATCACAAAAGGATAATTTAAGAAATGTCCTTTCCGGGTTTTATTCCGTTTGTGATGTGAGTGTTTTACAAGAACTATTTTCAGAACAACATGACTAGGTTACATATTTCTAACGCGTAATTTTGTTTCCACTTTGTGTGTCCGATTAATGCATCTTCCTCCTTCCTCCTTCTACCCTTCGTTTTAATGCAGTCTTATATAAAAGACATAATACTAATAATACCCGATACGTATTCATTGTCACGTATTTGTTATTTGTCATTTCATTATGAATTCTCCAGCGATCCGAGATGCTTCCTAAGTTAAGCTCTTCTATTAATATTAACGTGAAATTATTCGCTTAGTCACTCCATTTGATGCTTCTTACGGATACATTTTTTTTTAATTTGACGTCACAATTGACACCTATTTGCATATTCTAATAGTTTTAACTTAAAGCAGTTGTAAATGATTATATATATATAAATAGACCTGACTTCAGCGACCGTTTTGACTGCATCACGTTCCGTTACCATCAGACGAATTTACAAAATACATAGATTTCAAAACATCGATTCCGTGTTGTTGCAACAAAATCACATCCGTCCAACGCGATGGCGTTGGCTTGTCGCACGTTATTTTTTGTTTCGTAACGAAGCACTATCAAATGGGTAAGTAATTGCCTCAGCTTGGATATGCAGTACTTTTTTCAAACTCTTTTTATCATTTAAATGATTAATAGAAGTCGGTGTACACGTATCGTATAAGTGGATAGAATCGGGCTTTGTGATCGGACAGTTACCTTTTCGAAGGTCATTTCTTATAGCGTTAGCGTCCCCGTGTTAGCTTCTATTTGCTTTTTACTTTTAACTTTTATTGTTATATACGCCTCCTGATTCTTATACTTGTGTTGGGACGTTATGCGTGTGTGGGTGAGTTACTTTGTTTTAAATTCAATACTAATTTGATGGTTTTTACCAACTTGATATTGATATTGTCTTCCGTATCATTAACTTTATGTGAGTTTTTTTTTAGTTTTGTAAGAAATATATTGTGATCGAAATTTGCTAAGAATTTCCAATTGATATTGTTCAATAACGTTGTACGGTACATAACTAGGCAAATCTCTGCCAAGTGCATCATAATTCTTGAAGGAAGCCGTATTATACCACTGCGATATCAGAACCCTCCTGCCATTGTTTGGGGCTTAGAAACCGTATAAAAACCAAGTTCGTCGCACTATTGATTCTATGGTTTTCTTGGTGTAATTGTTAATTTCATACGTTTCCTGAATAGATAGAACCAGTGTAGTTCGAACTGAAAGGTACCATCGCCAAACCAATTTCTAGGGTGTAGCAGTTCTTGCGTTTCGGTGAATGGGTTTGGTTGCTCACTTCACCAACTCAGTCCTCAGCAGTAGCAACGCACCTGTGAACGACATCAGATAAAAACTCTCTAATATATAAAGTTACAGATATCCATGGGCGGCAGTAACCACTTACTATCAGGCAGAACGTATGCTCCTTTGCCACTTTAATCTGATAAGGTATTACAAAGAAAACAATGTATTATGTATAAGGAATCTTCCAATGTGTATAAAGATTGTTATGACCCAAGATAACTCTTGCATTGATGATCGTTATGGAAAGCAATGACCATTAACCGAAGATGATGAGGTTACCGCCCGAAAACTACTTACTACTAAACTTTTCCGCTACAGTAGGTACTAAAAAACTTTCGGTAAGCGCACTTGCTTATATTATTTTAAATTTAAAGTATACAACTAGTAATATTGTTAAAAATATTAAAATAAAAACCCGACTGCATTAAAATTATATAGCCTATGTCACCCTGCAAACTGAGACGATTCTAATGATAATTATGTCATACGTCACAATGCGTCAAGCCGTTTGGGCTGTAGCGCGTGCCAAAGAAATGGACATACATACAAACGCTCGAAAAACACTACTCTCCTTCTGACGCAGTCGGATAAAAAGAGTAGGAAAGTAAACAACAACGATTGTTGAATTTCTAACTAACAGTAGTGTTATCTGAAATGGAAACTAGACAATACGACCTTTATTATTTATCGTAGATCTGTGTGCAGATTGCACGTTTCTGCAACAATAATACCGTTGTGGTTTGTCCGTTACAATAAAAGTTTGTAATACAACGCAGCCGATAGTCAGCTGAGGTCAGTTACCTGCTAACTGAAAGTACATCAGACATTCGTTTTGACAGCAGTATCATAAACTAGAGCATTTGTTTTACGTAGGGCTTGTAGTATTTTCGCTTATTAATATAAATATAGAAGTAGGTAACGAGCATGAAGTTCATCTGATGGTAAATGAAAACTGTTACCTATGGACATCCATAATCAATCAGACAAGACGCGATTCATACCTGAAACCGACCACAGTGGCTACATTTAGCAAATTTCCATACAATTTGCTATGAAATTTTGTAGCGTTATAAAATCGCAACGCCAAAGGGCGCCTATTTCTGCCCTTACCGAGGGGGTAAGGGCAGAAATAGGTGAAACGGAGATGCCTCCGAAATTAAACCATAAACGGTTCCACCAATAAACAGCATATAAATTATATTTATCATTTAGAACGTCTCGAAAAGATATAAAAACGTCAGTTACACTAATTAATTCACAAAATGTCATAACAACGGCAGCTATATATAATCTCTAAATGTAACAGTGTAAGCATACTAATTTACTCTAATTTACGTTAATCGTAAATAATCACGCGCAATATGTTATTAATTCGATGTCATCAATCAACATAGCAATATAAGTTTTGATTTTATCACTCGGATGCCCACTCGCTGTACACCGGCTGAAAACATTTGGATTATGTAATACTAATGGTCTGTTTTCATTAACAGTATTTAGGTTTTGAGGTACAACGAATATGATTTGACCAGGTACCACTACGACTTCTATATCAAGCGTGAAGCCGTTTTTGTGTTTCGATAAAGGATTGTGACCGAGAAAGTGTCCATCTTAGTCTTCGGAATGAGCAACTCATCTGTTCAAACATCAGATAGAACCTCTGTTCCACATGAAATTGGTTTCATTCTAGACATATGTTCCAGATAGACGCCAGTGACATATCATCCGGTGGACTGCTTACTCGTCTATCACTTTAGACGTATAAAAAATGTTGATTGGCATAATGTTTTGTACAATGTTAATTTTTCGCTGTGTAAAAGCAAAGTATTTTCAGACTAATAGTCTCCTAAACATTATTATGAGCCTAATGTTGTAATTCACAGGCAACAGTTCGACGGATGACGTATTCTATTGTATATAACAATATCATTTCTACCAACTTTGAATGACGTAAATGTATCGATTATTGTATTTATGTATTGTGGGTGCAGCAATCACGTTGTCGTGCGGCCTTTTCTATTTATATATCTTTTACTATAAGTGTCAAGAACGTCATTATTAAATCATCATCGCCAACCCATTATTGTCCCATGGCTGGCCAAGGGTCTTTTCCCAGAAAGAGAGAGTTTTAGGCCATAATCCACCGCGCTGGCCAAGTGCGAATCGGTAGATTTCACAAACTTCTGAGAACTATTTTTCTAAAAAACTAAGTTGTTTTACTTAAATATGAACCGTAAAGCAGCGGTAATTAATTTGCAATACGCACATTATTTTAGAAAACCCATTGGTGGCGTGCCTGAGTTTTGAACCTTACCCGCTCGATTGAGAGGCTGAGGTTCAACCATTAGGTTATTACTGCTCGAAAAAGAAATCGAAATGTAAACCTAATAAATTGATTACATAAACATTGATTAATTAAATAAACAAAAAACGCTTTCTACACTCATAGCCGCACAGTAGAATTTTCTCCTGTGTCGTAGGTACTATGGACACACAAAGAACAATACACAAACACCCAGACCCAGAACAGAAATCTAAACTCATCATTCAGATGTCTGTTGGCCGGGGATCGAACCCGGGACCCACTGCGTGTCAAGCGGTATGGTGACCGCTCCACCACGTGGGTCGTCAAATACAAATATTTAAAACTACATTTGCCTTCTGCTACTGTAGCAGTTTTACGAGATCTCGAAATGTTCTTGAATGATTTCTCTTAGTGAATTCCTGTATCCTTGGTATATAAGGCTCATCAATATCGGTTCAGCAGCTTAAGATTTGGAAGTGAAATTTTCTATAGGCGCGATGGGCAATTTTTTGAGATGAGAAAAACCATGGAATTCACGACACTATTACCATAACCGATACCACTATATATACTTATATATAGTGGTATTTATTGTTCAACTTTTCACTTCTATCGGCATCCCCGGAGTATCACTATTTTTTAATTTTTTTTTTAACATTTCTTTAAGTTTTGAAAAACTTTATATTCAATTTTTCAAAACTTACTTGAATAGCCAACTGACATTTCATTTATTTATATGTACATTTCGTTCATTACACAATTATTTACTGAATTTGGTCTCTTCATAGTTCTTTTGCCTTTCAGTCGTGCAGGAAGTGGATTGTGGGTTGCATTTCAAGCTCCTGAATCTACTGCGTCGCATAATGGTATTCGTAGAGTAATATTAATATCAATATCATATCGTGACATACGACACAAATACGAGGTCTCGCTTACCACGCGACTGCTCGGCATGAATGATACCGCTACCACATCTGAAGTTACGCGAGTAGTATTCAGGGCTGTGTATTTAAAATTTCGTATATATTTATTATTAAATTGGATATAACAAAATATTTACTAACTATTTTAATAAAATATATAAAAAATATAACTTAAATGTAAAAAGAAACAAATTGCC
>MOOZ01000096.1:1224465-1235229 GCA_002930495.1 Cecropterus lyciades | reverse complement strand
GTTGACTCTATCAAACGTTTGGACAAATGCTTAAAAAATAATTTAGCATTTAATCCCCACGGACCCATAGTTTCAACGCCAAATGCCAGAAATATGTAATCTTTAATTAAGTCTCCATAAATTTCGTTGTTATTTTAAATTATTTTTTTTTCCATAACCATAAGGAAGTCGCAAACTAGAGTGTTGAAACAGTCGCAAAGGCCGCGAAGTAAAAATAAAAATCGATACAAAACTTCAAAAACATATTTTTGATAAATTTTAACAACAGACGTTTGGTGGAATTTTTCCTCTTTTAATGTACAAGGGAGTCGTGAAATATTTTCCTTGATTGATTTAATAAAATACGAACGTATATATATCGTTTCATTATAATATATTTCGGATGCAGCTAAAGATTTATTCTTAAACCCTTACAAAGACGGTACTACATATAATATCAATGGTATCGCTTGCGATTGAGAAATGCAAACGTGTAATTGTATCATATTAATTAAATGTGCATGTATTCAATATAATGGATTGACGATGTTTTTTTCGTACCGACAGTTAATATAACACAACAGTTAATATAAAAGTTAATATAAAAAAATTATTAAACCTCTCTAAGATTGTTAAAACGCATTTCATTTTCAAGTTTGATATTGGTTTTCACTAGGTTTTTATTGATTTTTCAGTCAACCCTGTATACGTATCCGAATAGTTTCGTGAATTTTACGATATCTTTACGATACGATACGGTGCTCTGGTCGGCTTGTTGCTATACCCAGCGTTGCGTGTGTTGATCGTTACCGTTTTACTGCACACTTTAATGGTCGTCTGTTATGAATGGCATACGACGTTCTATTTTATGATAGTATCAGCTGGTCTTTCGGTTGAGTCTCTTGTTTTGATATTTATCAAAATTCGCGTATATATCATAGAAATCATTGAAAACTATTTCTAGCGTCGCTTATACTGATCAATCCACAAGGTATACCGCTGTCAAGTTTATAGTTTTATATTGTCAAAGTTGTAACCAGTTGTCATTCATTCGTATTTCGCTTTTTTTCCTTGCTTTGACACATTTATCTTACCATTCATCCATAAAATGCCCAATATACACTTTTAAATTGTTAATATAAAATACGCCAACAGGGAAACCTCACGTTTTACCACCGAACGTGTCAGTTTTAACCGCTCGTTGCGACACTTTAACTAATCCTCAGTATGTACGCGAGTATTGAATACAGTTCCGTTCTCAGAAGTATTGTGTTTCTGATTCTATTTCCATATTCTCCACACTCAAGTTCCTCGACGTTCGATTTGATGTCTACATTTAATTCAAACCTCTTTTCGTAAGGATATAAATCTGTTAGTTTGGTTTTAATATGATTTAGTTCAATGAAATTATTCTGCTTATACTTCGTCCGTGCGTCTTTTATTCCCGCACTCCTTTTATTCCCGTGGATGTCGTAGAAACCGACAAAGGAACAAAATCCAGGGATGGGCAGAAAGTTTTCACGTGTAACATCAGCACCCATATTACGAAAAACCCCCATAAGGGGAAGCCTATGTCCAACACGGGGCCTAAATAAACTGGTAGGTGGATAATTATAGGTGGCAGAACTCTTTGTGGTTCGACTATTTCTACCGAATAATAGCAGTGTTATGCGCTGTTGTGTTCTGGTCGGAACGGTGTGGTAAGGGAGACGTACTTTTCCGAGGTATTCCATCTTAGTACTCAGGGCTAGCAACGCATCTGTGGCTAACCTTAGGTGAGACTATGAGACTTATGTCCATGGGCGGCAGTAGCCACCATGAGGTGGGCTACAGGCTCGTTTGCTACTTCTATAGTATAAAAAAATAAATAATAATAAAAAAAATACGTCATTCACGTTAGCTACATATTCTTCTAATCTTTTAACAAGAGTTAATATCCTATTTCGAACAATAGTGTTCTACATTATCTACTTTATTGGAATAACCGAAGGTTATCAACAGATATTATAATCGTTAATATCGTTATCTGTCCTAAAACCTACGTTCGCCCTTCAATGTTGTACTCAACTGGTTGGTCACTACCGAAATCGTTAACAGGTATTTCCTTTTATGGGATTTCTTTTATCAGCGCTTTATTCTTCCTACTTTAGTTTTATTATTTGTAGTTTGTACTAATAGAGCTCCGTTATTTTATGAGTAATAATTTGTATTTCTCTTAGATATGTATGTATTCGTATTTTTATACGAATACATAACTAATCACTTCTATAGGTTGAATTTATTGGGATGTGATTAATAATTTTCAGAATTACTTCTGACTATAACCCAGACTAAGTTCATATTTTTGAATATTCATGTAAATAAATATTCAAACAAATGCACAGGAAGGTACATTTGTAGAATTAGTCATTATTGACTACATCTGTTGTCACTAATAGACATATTTCCACTAAAGATAACCTTGTAGTGTACTAATAGTTCAACTGTTAACTATTAGTATTGCATTTGCCCATTTCATATTTATTATTTGAAATGCCCATTCAATTTCCATTGTCTGGATGTATCGTACGACGCTCCCGGACGAAGGCCGCGACAGACGAGGCATTTTATCGTCACAGTGGTTGGTCCCCTTGAGCATTTGTTAGGCTGCGCTGGGCTTTGCAATAGCTACGATACCATAATATACCGTTTTCCACGGAATTTAGAAAGAAAATAATCATGTACTTCCGGATATTATGATGTATTAAACTCGTAAATTAATTTTATGTTAATAATTAATGTTTGACACATGCTTAATTGTAATTGATATAGCGTTCTATTTATCGTAAAATTACATAGAACCTTTTAAAACTTATGTGTTAGGAATCTGTCTACTCAATTTTAAAGTAAGTAAATACGTATCATGTATTTTCGGAAAATTAGGTAAAGATTAATAAAATTTTCTAATGAAAATACATTTCCAATAAATAATTTTATTAATTTTAACGATTACACGCATTATTTAGAAAAAATGTATGTTTAAATTAACTTCAATTTGTTAGCTTTTTTACACTCATAGCCATAACCTATGTGCGTGACCAGGATCGGACTAGGAATTCTCTGTGTGTCTGTTGAGTATGACTATTTCGCCACGCGGGTCGTCTATTATAAAGCAAATATAGAGAGATTAATACAGGAAGGAATGCTTTTCTATTACTAAGCCGTGTTACGCCCTCGTCTTCACGTCCCACACTAGTTCATGTAACATTGCCTGGAGATACTTGTATTAACATTTTATGCTGATTTGTCCCTTTGTATACTTTCTAATACTTTTTTTTGACTCGTCAGTTTAGATCACTGCATAATCAATTCTTCGGTAATTCAGATGTCAACCTCTAGATACAATAAGATGTAGCTATGCTTGGCCAACGATCAAATCTATAGCAAACCGGTACTACTTACAGACTTTTAATTAGGCACTTTTTGTTTTTTGACTATATGAATTTATGCTCAAATGCCATTTATATAATACGAAAATGAATATAAATCACCTCAACTGGTATTTTGATCGACGCTTCTAAAGCCTATTCGTCACTAAATTCAATATCTGTATCGCTATAAGTCTGAGTAACGTTCCCGCGTATACGTCGAGCCACAGATTCTCATTGACAACCGCGTGTCGTTCCGCCACATGGTATCGAGAACTCGGCTGCCTGCTCCATTTCCTACCGATTACATAATTCGATCATTGCATCGTTATGTGTAGAATCGATTTTCACTTTCGTGTGAACTGTTTAAAATTTAACATGATTCTTTTGTTTTTGCTAAGGTTTGATCAGGGTATGGGCAGATCAGGTTAAGCGTTTAATCTTTTGTTTGCTAAGCAATCTAGTAATTTGTCACAATTCTTTTTGTCAAATTAAGTGTATCAATATTTATGATTTAACATAATCCGTTCCATATTTAAATTTAAATAAAACATTAAGTAGTAGGTTCCAGTTTAAATCAAACTGACAAACTTTATACTTATGGAGACCGTATGACGATTGAGATCATTTGACACGGGCAGGTATCTTGCTTGTAACCTGTACTTTCTCCCATTAGTGTAGTGGACTATACCTCAGACCTACCTAAGTTATGGGAACGACCATGCTCATGATTTTTTATGTCTAACTACTAAGTTGACATAGCATTTTACAGCCAATGGATATTTAAATTCATAAAAAGACTTTCATTTACCAGTTGTTACTGAATCGACAATATATTTTTTATCTCAAATAGATCTTGCATTAGTAATTAAGAGGCATGTTTCAAGTGCAAGATGCAGTGATGTAGATTGGTTTGAGGCAACGGTACTACGCCCCCAAACGGAGACCTCACGACTCGCATGCTCTTTATCTGCGCTCCTTGTATAGACGTTGCCTCCTAATTCGGTCAGTACAAAGTTACAAACCTTGTGGAAGTGAATGCTGTAATAAAAATTTGGGTATATTTAAGTTTAATATTATTATGCGCTCAAATTAATAGATATATTGATGAGATTTCCTAAAAATATTGATGAATAAGCTATGTAATTAAAATAATTCAGACGGTATCTTGTCTTTACTTAAAATAGTTACCTTTAAGAAATATTAATTCTATGCTCGTTATAATGTGTGACCATTTATTTTAACTGTTTTTTGTATATTTGTTTGTTGGAATGTTAGTGCCATGGTAGTAATTTATGAGACCTATTTTTCAATAGGCAATGTTTGACCGTAGTAACATGATTCAATTCTATAAATATCAGGAATTCCCATATTTGCATTCGTTATGTGTCACAAATGGAATTTTATCAAATTCTTATGGTAATGAGATACTATTGAACAGCGCGTGTATTAATCAGCGCAAGTATATTCGTAACTTCGACTTCATTCATGTTAACAATTTTAATTTTTAAAAAGATTTTAATTTTATGCTTTCGGAGAGTACTTACCTGATTAGATTATATGAATACATTTTCTGACGTCATTACTACGAAAGTATAAGTAGTTAATAAAGGGGGTTATACTATTAAAGTTAGTTTGCTAGTTCTCTGTAATGGTCTCGTCACATCCACCGTTGGAACAGAAAATTGTGTTGATGACGATGAAGTCGAACTTAATATTGTCAGCTAGAGAATCCTTTCTAGCGATGACGTGACCGCAGGAAGTGAGGAGGCGCGGAACGCATAAGTAAAGTTGACAATGTGGACGATGCGGCGGGAATTGTACGCCGAGACATATGAGAATGAGTCGCTCGATCAACAAATTGGCCAATTTGGTTAATTTAAGAGGTACGTAACGTAACGATTAACATGTCATATACGAAGTACATATGAAGGGAATGAAGTTACTTCACGATAGTCCAATCTCAATGAATAGTGATTGAGGCCAATTTAATCTAAATCACGCAAACATGCAAATTGAGAAGTAACATCTTATATATAAAATTCTCGTGTCACACTGTTAGTTACCTTACTCCTCCGAAACGTCTAAACCGATTTTTACCAAATTTTATATGCATATTCAGTAGATCTGAGAATCAGCTACTATCTACTTTTTTATACCCCTAAGTGATAAGGGTTGTTCACCCTTAACATTTTTTTTTAATTTTTGGACATTTTTTTTTGTTTTTATTTTTCTATAATGTGGCATTAAAAATACATAGAACCCTTAATTTTTATCCTTTTATCACCAACCCCTAT
This sequence comes from Cecropterus lyciades, assembly GCA_002930495.1. NCBI lineage: Eukaryota > Metazoa > Arthropoda > Insecta > Lepidoptera > Hesperiidae > Cecropterus > Cecropterus lyciades. Next base: position 1,229,546 of record MOOZ01000096.1, on the reverse strand, counting down.
TTTTTAATAGCCATTTTAGTAATTTAATCTTTTACAAACAACGTTTGCTGGGTCAGCTAGTTTACTATATAAATAGTATTTTGCATACAATTATTCGCTACCGCTTAGTATGACGTTTCGATAATTAATAAACGTGACATTAAAATAATTTATTGGTGGTTTTATTCCCTGTGATAAGGATTTGTTTATAAAATGAGATTTACTCTAATCAAATTCAGTTTATATTTTTGTTTTATTAAATTTTACTTGCTATTTTATATGAATAAGCTCTGGTCCTTAGCTCATTTTAGTCCTAAACTCGACACCTGTTCTCCTAGCATCAAAGTCCACACAGCTCAATGAAACATCAAACAAGCGACAGACATTCAACTCAAAAGGCAGTTTATGCCATGATGAGTCACGCGTGTCACAATCACCCGTCCCCCGAGGCTATTTGTGACTGTTATCTATGACGTGCATTTCGCAATCCATCGACGTTTGTACACAAACAAACCGTGCTCGCTATCCCATTAACGGGAAATGGAAGTGAACCTGAAAGTTAAATCGTGTTTTACTTCCGCAGCTCAATTAAGGCACGTTTTTTATCACGATAAGAGCAAGCGCAAAGCGTAAATCATCATTCTGTTCGGATAATTAGAAATGTGTGCACGATGCATGTGTCATGCTTAGTACAAGATTAGTGTTTAGTTTAGAAATGTCTTTTTCTTTTTATTGGTCCCTTTTGTCTTTGTCCCTTTTTCATTCCGTTCCCTGGCTTTCCCTTTTGGCATCGCACTTTTGTCCCTTTACTTTTTTTTCTCATCACCTCCTCTTTACATTTATCCATGCTATCTTGCTGGAACTGTCCGTCTACTTGTCTCTATGTTTCCTCTGTTTCGAAGTTCCTGGCTTATTATATATTATGTTTTTTCGCTTGCCACTATCCAATCGTTGGTGGTAAGACACGCGGCTTTCGATATCGGGTGAATCACAGTTGTTGCACGATACAGCGGTACGTAGAATACACAAGCAGGTTATCTTAGTAGCTTGATTCATCAGCACTAGTCATTTACGTGACTGTGTGACGTAGACCGAGGAAACTAGCAGTGGAATGTAGAAAAAAAGTAGCTGCTACAATGCTTTTTAAACGATTTGTAATTATTGTAATATCTCGTTCCCTGTCACGTAATCTAAGGAAAAACGGAAAGACTATGAAAACTGTAACTTTTCATTAAAGCCCTCGATCTTCTGTAAACCAACAGCAAATAAGATTTGAGTTTACTACGAGCTTTAGTACTTCGTATGCTTTAGTACTTTCTATGCTTTATCGATCAGCTAACAGCTGAGTTGTGATGCCACGTCGAGGATTTTAATAACCAACAATAATAAGAACTCTAGTCTACTTCTTGAATACTGTGTGACATCGGTTATTTCAGTTTAAAAATCTGCTAATTAATTCCTTGTCAGTATAGTGCAAGACCTTTCGCCCTTAAAACAAAAGCACCTTCCTTATAAGTTATAAGACCTTCAAATAGTTTATTATATTTTATACTAGCTTATTCCCAAGGTTCCGCCCGCATCAGTCCGCACGTTTACCACTATAGTGGGTAGGTATCCTGTGTGTTTTTCTAGGCCATAAATTTTCTGTTTGTTAAATATCAGCGAAATCCCACCAGAGTTTTTGAGTAAAGAGTTACAAGCACATACTTTCGCATTTATAATATTAGTAAGATGGATGCTTATATACACATAAAATTTAATATAGAAGTAAATCAGAGATAAGGAATAATAAACAAGACTACTGATAAAACATGACTGCATAGATATTTACAGCATCATGATCGATGCTTTCCAATATCGATGACGGAGCGTTATCGATTCTATATAACTCCGGATGTGAATGTACTGTATCCCTAAATAAGATAACTTATTCCTATTTTCAGAATGGTTGGCATTCATATAAAATCTTGTGTAATATGTTTACTTTCATCTTTTTTCTTATTCTTTAAAAAATAATAATGTTATAAATTAACAGGTACGAAGTCGAAATGAATTGACCATTGGGTGGTAGTGACCATTTACCATCAGGTGGGCTGTATGCTCGTTTGCTATTCTGTAGTATATAAAAAAATGACAAGTTTGAATTAGATAACCATCAAAAACATAACAAGCGCTTCGAGCAATATACCTGTGCCCTACTCAATCCTAGTTACAAAACAACTTCACCCTAAGGGTAAAAACGGAACCCTACTATGATATATAATGGCAGGGAAACCCTTACGCGAATCCGAATCGCACCAGGCAGGTTATTTTATTCTACTTGGTCCTTTGCTATTTCTAAATCATAAAAAATACACGTATAGAATGTTATAATGTGTTTTCCTTTCCTTATATAGTTAATAGCAATACACACAGACGCCGGCGTTTGTGAATGGCGCACGCTCCGCGCGTCTATGCGCCTGCGCATGGCTAGCCAAGTCAATAATTACATTACCGTATAAGTAAGACGATCCCACGCTTATGTAAAGCCGATAGATTTATAAGATCAGACTTGGGTCTTAGTCTGCTCGTTTACGCTAAAGAGTTTTGTCCATATAATGAAGTTCGTCCAGATTTTAGGTTGTTTTACGAATGTTAGATGTAAAATATCCAATTTAAATGAACTTAGTAAACGTAAAAGTAGTGAATAAGTAGGATTAAAGTTTTAGAATATTATTATTTAATGGATGAAATAAGCTTCTGTTATTTTTTTTATATTCTAATGTCTTCAAAATAAACATTTAAACTAAGAAAATGACTTTAGTTTCAGATAAAAGGCACATTGCTATATTATATCAGGCATATTACTCATTTATCAATAATTCATATAATAAGCGCCTCATCTTTTTTTTTTTTTTGTGACGGGGGGNNNNACTCTAGCCGCCCGCAACCCCGGAAGCCCCCTTTTAGTCGCCTCTTACGACAGGCAGGGGATACCGTAGCCGTATTCTACTCCCCGGCTACAGGGGGAAAGTGCCTCATCTAGCTGCATATTAAAATAACTCTATGATCGCTAATAGAGGATATTGTTATGTCGTCATGTAATATATAAGGACTAAATTAGCTATTGATTAATTTATATTACTATGAACTTACTGTGCCCCGCGGCTCTACCGGCATTTAAAAAAAATCAACGTAACAAAATAAGGACGACATTTTACCTCAAGATACGGACTATAACGCTTTTTTTTTAAATAAATTCAATATTTTCATTTGATGCAATTTCAAACACACCGACAAATAGACAAGACAAAAATTTAAAAAAAAATTATATGACTATGATTAATTATAGAAATTTCTATCATTACTTATTCTCAGCTCTTTGTTTTTTACTCATATATGCGATGTGCAGACACGCGTAACTTTAAATTTTATTATATGTATATGAATGTTCTATAACAGTTGTATTTATGTGAGAATATTCAACTTAGTAATAACTTCAAGAATGCTTGTTTTTTATGTAAATAATAATTTAACTTAGCAGTTAGTTACATAATATGCTTACTGCATGAGTAAACTCAAGCATATTATCTGCATTCGAGTCCAATTGTCTACTTATATTATTTTTGGGATATAAAGTAAAATATAGGTAATAACCCGCAAAGTGTAGACAAAAAAAAAACAGTTTATAATGTTTCAGTTACTTTAAAATCGCGAATTACTTTACATTTTAAATATATGTATGGATTCGAAAAAAATAAATGATTGAACAATGAGCTTACAACCCGCGCCCGCGCACGTCGTCCGGATGTTGTGCAGGAAACGCTCGTCTGTCACACCTCGCACCACTGTGATATTGTCAAGTATCGATATATATTAACTCTTATGTTATTGAAATGTTTTTGGGTAAATTTTGTTGGGTAATTTTTTTTGGGTATCTCACTAAGTGCGGTATTCAGAAAGAAAGAAAGAAAGAAGGTAATAAAATATTTTATTTCCTTAAAACTATGACACAGGCAAAAAAAAAACAAAAATACAAAACTAAAAATTATTATAACTAACATTAAACTAAATATCCTAACATGGTGTAACTTAATCACCGTGTCTCTGTATTCGTATGTGTCATAGTGTATAGGAACAGGAGCCCCCTGATTTGCCAAGTGATTTGCCATAAACCATTAATTCTAGGTCACCCAAACTCTGAGATAACTTTTAACTTGGGATGCCCATCAAGGCTGGCGTTCGATTGGATGCGTCTACCTTGCTCCAATCCTAACTTTATATAACCACAAAGTTGAAGTATTCTACTTTCTTTTCTTTAGGTCACTATCCATCAAGTCGCTGGCAACTTTACCATAAGCTATAATTACCTGATAGTCTATTAATGTTACATTCGATCAATACTCTGTTGCAGAAGAATATTAACTATTCAAAGCCTTACGACGATTTTAAAATCGATAAAGTGTGACCGATTGACCGATTTTCATTCGCATTAAAATTCTATTTAACGTAAACGCTTACGGACGATCGATATTAAAATTGTTTATACGATAAATAAAAATAAACGCTTTTTACACTTATAGCCCCACATTAGGATTTTCTCCTGTGTCGTGGGTGCCATGGACACACAAAGACAAATACACAAACAGACCCAGAACAGAAATCTAAACTCATCATTCAGATGTGTGTCTGGCCGGGGATCGAACCCAGGACCTGCGTGTCAGACTGGTATGGTGACCGCTCCACCACGCGGGTCGTCAACTATAAAACAACAAACAACAACAACAACAAAATAAATAAAATACTGTAAGGATCATATACTTTTGTTTCTTTAAAAAATGTTCAACATTAACCAGTACGTAATTTCTCAGAGTAGTTAGACCTTAGTAAAAATAGATCCATAGCCAACGATGGTCATGGGTCTATTTCTACTGAGGTCTACAAAGAGGGTTACTATTAATAGTAACTTACTATTTTTATGTCTGATTTTTAACCTTTTAATATCAAAATTATTTTCCCTAACCAACACTTCTGTTTCGCAAAAATCATCGCTAAAATTTTCCGACAGGTATTTTATATCTCGTTACAAGAGTCTGCTAAATTTTTCCTCCATAAACAGTGTT
>MOOZ01000096.1:1209187-1224080 GCA_002930495.1 Cecropterus lyciades | reverse complement strand
ACACAAGTTATACCACCTGGTAAAATACGTAAGTATAGGGAACAATGGATAAACTAGGAAATCAGGAAATAATAGAATAAAATTACAATTTGAACATATAAAAACTCTTATGTTATTATTCTTATGTTATTTCGTAGGGATTCTGTACCGCGAAGTTTTCTATTTGTATTCAGCGCAGTACGGCTATGTTCTGATTTGATGGATATTACGAGAGATAGACACAAGATGTATTCCAATTTAATATGTACGGCAGCAACGCATCTGTGACTGACTTCAAGCAGTAGTTTAACCAAATCTACTTGTCTACGTGAAGCGATGGTCACTCCCCATTAGATAGACCGTGTAGTCGTTGCTCCTACAAGTTCATAAACAAGTTACATTCACTTTTTTTATTTATTTACAGGAACTTCTTTGTTTTTTTGGTCGACANCCCCCCCCCCCTCCCTCTAACAGGCTGAGAAAAAAATCAGAGGCTAGTCTCAGCTGAGCTATGCTACGTCTATGCTAAAACATACATACAGTCTTACAACCATCTTGTCGCAGTCACGTAAATAACTATATTGTAACGTAATCCAGGACGCCAGGGCGTAACGCTCTAATTGGCGTTAAATTGCAAGCATTGATTTAATTCCTCGCGCTCATGAATATGGACGAGCGTGTCGTTATTTACATTCATTCATCTAATTACCGCCCCTCGATCATGGAGGACCGGCTCATAAATTAATTATTCTATGATCTAATTAACGGAATGACAAACATTCGTGCTTGTTTCATAAAAACAATTGACGTTATTTACCTTCATTTTCATAATAAAAAAATATCATAGTGTACCTCGCTTGTGTACTGTGGTATCTATAGGACCACGAAAATACGATTCAAACGATTGTTGATTGGATGCCCGCAAGTGACCAATATTTATAAGCCCTTCTATATATAAGTATACACTAAGGTATTTGAACCATACCAGATATCTTAAGGGCTGATCTTGTTTGGGTTTTATTAGAGATGCCCATGGGCTGGACTACATGGTCGTTTGGTACGACTACGACGTTTAAGTAGTAGACTATGTAATATCAGAATTAAAGTTTTTTTTTTTTAATTTATTATTCTAAAAATTACAGCATTATTTACATCCTGTATTCCTGCCAAACTGGCAAGCAGTTTGTCGGCAGTAGTTCTCGTGGACATCATCAGCGTTCTGTACATTATACAATTTTTATAGTTATATATATTAGTTCTAGACAACTACCACATATAGCACTTATAGTAAAAAAGTAAACTGAAAATTAAATACTAATATTAAATTCGAAAGGATATAAATAATGTAGGTGAATCCTAAATGTAGTTCACATTAGTAATTCAGTTGCGAAACAGATACAACATAGACAATCAAATTATGAAACTATTTATATCGTACGAATAGTAACCGGTTGGGTCTCATGATGACCCCGAACCGGTTCAATAGACGACTTTGCTTCGGTGCACGCGTACCCCATTCTCCTAGTCTAGTCTCTGTATTGGATCTGTACACATTGAGATATGGGATATGTGTTATATTGCGCAGTTTTGATGCAATCTTGTAAACGAGTTCCGCCGATAGCTTCTAAATTGGCTTTTAATTTTGACTAAATTTAATTAAATCATCATTATCATTTTGTGACATCCTAACATTTCAAATCATTCATTCACTTTTATAAAGGTAAAATATATTTTGAATATAAATATTACAACATGAAGCTCGTGGTACGTTGCGGTTGTTTTTTCTAGTCTAAGAATTAAAACAAGGTAAGAAACTCTTCGACAGAGAATTCTGAATAATTATGATTCTCTGTGCCTTCATTACGGCAATATTGCCCATTTTTAAATACATTTCTTTATGACGGACGTGCTGCGCTAGGCTACTTTATTTAATACCAAGAAAAGTAGTATCTCTCGAAATTAATTGCACTAAGTTTCTATATTCATATTGGTCAATATTGTCCGAATAAAATGTGAACTAAACCCGTTAACACCGCCTTAAGACAACAGACCGTATTAATGTAGCTGTCTTCTACGTCAGTGCAACATGACGTCGCGGGATATTGCCGCCTAGAGCATTTTAACCTATTTATGTAAACCTTAAATTATGCTAGCCTAGTCCATTGATTTAATATGACAAATTTTAAAGCTTGTTCTCTACATAGTCAACGACCTGTTTTCAAGACAAGCCCAGCGCCGCTTGTTTATAAAAAAACGAAGTGCATGCATGCGTGCATATTCTTAATTATTAAATAGGGCGTACTGACCTACTACTAACTACATTTGGTATTTAATACTGTATTTGTTGAAGTTGGGTTTCGGCCTGAAATCGGCCAAACCTTTTCGCTTGGACGAAACATACGTTGGTGAATTTTCGGGTTGCGTTAGGACGCACCCAGAGTACGTTTACCAGAGTATTTGACCTTCAGTACGACGTACCACGTCTGTTTTTGTTTGTATTTTTTATATCAACTAGTATTACTAACAACTATCAACTAATATTTCATTCCATGTTCAATCAAATGAATTAAGCGTGTAAATCGCAGAATTCCCAGGAATTAAATACATTTATATAAATTTCAAAAAGTTATGGCTACAGCCGCAGCAAGGTCAGAAACTGATGATTCGGTTTCTATTTTAGATGAAACACCATATTCGATCGGTCACCAGTATTTAATAAACAAAGCTGGTGATACAGCCGAAAACTCGCTTGTAAAACTTATCACGTAATGTGATACATATGTATTCGAAAATGGTCCGAACATACCCGAAATGCAATATTTTTTATTGATATATATATATATACATACATGTAGGCATACTGGGACATTGACAGATTAGGTATATGAACAATATTTTGTTCCCAATGTACTCCCGGGTAGCCATTGCCACATTTTATGGAGTCGCATCGTGCATACTAAAAATTCGAGCTTAGGGTGAGCGAGTAATGTTCCTTTTATGCGAGCAATAATAAAAGTTACCTACTCGTAGTATTAGGAAGGGGCGTTAATTGAATTTTACCATCTATAATAGTTGTATTTACCAAAATTTCCGGTAAATAAATTAATGCAATAAATTAGGACAAGTAATTGGCTATACGCATATAGGTATATACTAAAAGGCATTTTAAAGGTAGTACAAGCATGGTTCGACTTGGGAGATAGCACCACTACACCATTTTACTTATTTCTAGATTGAAGTAGTTGATGCGTTTCGGTAGATGAATGTAGTTGCCTGTTCGTCGTCATCCCATATGTGTCCCACTGCTGGGCAGGGGTGTTCTTGCAGAGAGTCTGAGAGTCTCTTGAGAGTCTTAGGCCTTTGTCCAACGCGCTGGCCAAGTGCGAATTGGTAGACTTCACACACCCTTGAGACCTCTTTTTTTTAAACAACTCTCCGGTGTGCAGGTTTCCTCACGATGTTTTCCTTCGCCGTAAAACAATGATAAAATTAATGTCTAACATGCACATAATTTTAGAAAAATCCGTGGTGCGTGCCTGGGATTCGAACCTCGGACCCTCGATTGAGAGGCCGAGTTTCAACCATTAGGCTATTTCACTTTCATATTAGTCTTCCAGAGTAGTAACGCGTCCGTGATACACTTCAGATTAAACACCTGCACTATGTTAAGTTGTTTACAGATGTCCATGGGCGGCAGTGTACTTAGCTGAACTGCAGGCTCGTTTGCTTCATTATATTATTTATTTATTTATTAAATATTACTTATATATCTATAAAAAAACATCCATTGTCATTATAATTTCGACAATTTACTATAAAATTATGTAATGAAATATAAATAAAATATCTTTGAACGTAACAGTAAAGACCTACAGGAGCATTTACAAATTGTCAGTTACAATTTTTTATTACTACTCCGGAATAGTTCTAGCAAGTACTCGTAGTTACTACCTTAATTAGACACTGCACGTAGACATCGAAAAAAATATGTCTTATCTAATCTACATTGTACTAAACTATTTCTATTCTTAGAAGCCAAAAGTATTTCAACGAGGAACCGTTTAAGCCTGATAAGAAACATTACTATTCAGAAGATATTGTCGAACTGACACACTAGCTGATGTACCTATATTTTTTATAATTTAGAAGTAACAAACGAACATGCAGTCCATCTGATGGTAAATGCCTACTGTCATATATGTTCGTCTGTCAGCTGTCATCAACCCAGATAAGATTAGTCTTAATAAGTTAGAACGCCTCGGATAATTATGCCTGCCATACCACACCCTTCACAACAGAATACAGTAGCGCCTTACATTGTTATTACCTACTCCAGAATCGAACCGCAAAGAGTTTATATCACCTTCGAAAGAAACCTATTTATTGCTACAATTATTGATATGTCTGAGATGAGTGTGATACTTAGTGATGAGAAAAATAAATGGTCTCGTTAATTAACTAGGAATAGTAGGGGTCGTTGAACTCGTTGAACCGCACCATGACCGATCATTTGTGATTCCGCTCATATTTGCTTGTGACTTCCCTTACGATATTATATTACCTAGAGGGTGCAGTTTATATACTTGGGTTAGTATGTATGAAACAGTATGAATAAGTTCCCTTGTAAATATTATGTTCGCGTTCTATCTTTAGTAGGTATAAAAATGGCTTTCTTTTTTTTCACTTCAATCAAAACACTTTTAAATATAAGACAGTCAATACAGACATACATAACAGAATAAGTAATAAATAAATAGTGAAGGTTTAACTGTCTGTTTGTTTGTCTGCGTGTTTAAAATTACATCAATGTTAAACTAGAATTTAGTTAAACGTATTTTAGGCTTCATTTGAAGTTATGTTACATTTTCTACCCGCGGGCGAAACCGCTGACCACCGCTTGTTCATAAAACCTTTAAAAAAGACATTTTTTTCAGTCTCTACCATTAAAATAACCATGTTTAAACAACTGTCCGCTAACAAAAGGCCATTTTGTTCGAATCTTTCCCACGATTGTTTTAGAATCGATACGAGTATGCTATAATTATATAGCTTCCCGTTATTAATAACTCTTGATTTTATAGCTCCTTTCACACTAATCACATATCATCGATATCTGCTTGATTCCAATGCATTGCGTTTATAACCCACTAGCTGAAGTGCCCATGCTTCGCCACGGGACATAAAGATATGAAATGTGAATGTGACAGTTAATAGAATATTGAAAAGTAAAATAAAAGGCGTCTATGCCATTCATAGTTTGCTATTTCTTAGCGTTTTCTTTTTATTAAAAATGTAAATATGAAAGTCTGAAACCAAAAATAGTCCCCATTTTTAAATACTGCAAAATATTTCCATATTTTTATATATTTACCTGGTCCACTGTTGATTTCCATCAACAGTGGACCAGGTAAATAAGCTACATCCATGCAAACTTTCTTGTAAATCGGAGCAGTGGTTCTTGCGTGATTGAGCAACGAACAGACACACCATCTCATTTTTTTATATATTAGTATAGATATAAATTGGTTTGCGCATCGAACCCCGTCTTACGTAGATCGTGACTGATATAAAAAGTTAAACAAAGAGTCGGACGCAGTCATTATTAACATAAATACATACTTTAATGTAAATCAAAGCCTCAACTTAAACCTAATTCTACTCTTACTTCATGCATTATTAGCGGTAAATGTAATAAAACATTTTTATAAAAATGTTTCGATTGAGCTGAGCTGAGCTGGGATTCAAAATTTAGCGGAAATGTGTTTGGTCAAAAGCCTAAACACGACACAACGAATCTTATTAAGCGGTTAAAATAACAGACTACATGTCACCAGGTCACATCATCAAATGTGTTGTGTTGAAAGTCAAAATTTTATGTGCAAAGGCTGTGTTGAAAGTCAAAATTTTAAGAAAATATCCTTGCGCAGGTATCTAAATATTCACATGTTATTGGTGTTAACAAGGAACAAACAGCAAAGTATCGCAAAAAATCGGTTAAATTATACTCGAGTTATTCGAGATTATAAGAAATCTTGTTTTTGCAATTTTACATAATGGTGAATGGTTTTCAATTTTCCTGATATCATCGTATGAGCCAGTGGAGGCATCAAGGCGGAATCGTTGAACATACATAAAAATACATACATAATACAAGAACGGAGATCCCCTATCTATTTGAATTTTATTGTAAAATTTAAAAGTTAAACAATACTATTAAAAGTAGTACAAACGTAATCCAAACGTTTTATTTTAATGGACTAGTTGTGTTGTCAACACGGCTTAGTTACCTACCGGATGTCGAGCTTAAAAGCTCTTTGAAGGCTAAGGGCGTGGTTCAGTTTGCTAAACAAAATCGCTTATTTGCTTTTCAAATTTACCTGCACCCAATTGGCAAAATTTTATTGTATTCGGTGTAGTAATTTGTTTTAATAAGACAAACATTTATTATACGCTCGAAGGACTAACCTAAAATCATGCGTGGACAAATGTTTGAACCACACCTCAACCAGGGGTGGTTCAAAATTTAATAATGGAAATTAAACAACCCCGTTTGAGTTATTATTTAATGAAGTAGGGGAACACTTGGGAATTCCGTGTATTCATGAATAAAAGGCGTGTTGCGCAGACTGGATGCGCGGTAGACCGACGGGGCGAACTGTCACATTAGGTACTGCATTAGCCTTCAATGCAGTGTGCAGCCCTCGCCCGGTCAAATAACCTTTACGAATATCTGAAATCCTTGTACTTTGATGTGTTCGAGTGGTACGTGATTCGACAGGAGATCAATGCACGTTACGTCATCAATTCCAGGTCCATGCTGACATGGTAAATACCTTTTTCACTTATTTTTTCCAATGGTTTAATAAAATTAGGCATACTGTATAGATTTTCAGAAGCCCTAGTACAGTTCTTGAAATGTTATTATATTAAGTCTTTCCAACTAAAATATAGTAGAGATTGTTTTTCGTTATTTATTTTCGGTGCCGAATTATTTTTACTTTGATTCAAAATGACCTTTCGGTGTCGATGCTTATAACCTTTAAACACTGTAAATGGTTGATGTAAAGTTATATAACAATAACATGTGATATCCCATAGACTTATTTCTATATTTTGCCCATATTAACAATCTGGTGTTTAATAAACCTTCTGGTATACATCTATGATTTAGGTATTGACTTTGAGGAATTATTGTATATATGTAAGTTGTGTTTAAATTTTCTCCATTTTTTCTATGTTGCATTTTTTATTTGCTTTAAACATAACCAATAACCATATGCAACATAAACAAATCAAATAAAGCTAAATTAAACAAATCAAAATATACAAAAACCCACAAGTTGTGTAGATAACTAGTAGGTACATTTAAGACAAAACCTTTTTATACTTTTCAAAGCATTCCATTTAATTTAGCGTAGGTAGTAGGTACATTTAAGATCATAAGAAATCTTTTTATACTTTTTCAAAGCATTGCATTTGATTTTACAAATCTAGAATTCTTGATTGGCAAGACTCCATTGTTGCAAATAACAGTAAGCAAGATTAGTTTATATCGTTAATTAAAAACCTATTAATGAATTCTTCGCATACTTCTCATATCTACAATTTACATAGTGTTGCAACTATTATGTCTAGTTTAATTGCAAATTTAATTATTAATGAATTATTTTATGAACATTGCATATAAATAAGATATTATGATTTGAAAATATGTGATATGTATTCATTTTCATATTAAAAATGTACTGTAAGACTAGATAACCTCTTTCCCATTGGAAGTCATTAATTATCTATGGAATATGTGACAAGAAATTACTTTAATGAAAAAATCATTTAGGTTCTGTCGCTAAGGATGTATTTTTCGCTTACTACCACTTACTATCTATACCCGAGTTTATCACTTTTACTGTATATTTATATATAGTTTCTGTTTATAGAAAAAAAGGGTTTTTGTACTGTATCATTATTATATCTACCATATAAACTAAATCGCCGTCGGTCTGTCTGTAATCCAATAAATTGCGAAAATCTTTGTAGGGAAAGTAGATTAGCTATGTCACCGCGCGCCCCAGTTAGCTCGTTAATCTCTAACCTCTGCTCTAGATGTGGGGAGACTCTGACCTAGGTTTCAAAGCGAGAGCTTTTTGCTTTCATAAGCTAAGATCAAATCTAGGACTGGTCCCGTTTTGCACACTTTACTTTCGGTTTAGAGATTCTTTATTTCTCCTAAGACATACATTGGTCACTTATAATGAGAAACTTAAAAAATAAAATAACTACAATTTTTATCCGGTGTGTGTGTGTGTGTGTGTACTGTGTGGGTGTGTATGTGTGTGTGGTGTGTGTGCGTGTGTGGTGTGTGTGTGTGAGAGCGCGCGCCCGCGTGTGTCTGTTTTATTTAAGGTTTACTTTATAGGCAACTATTCGAAGATATATGTATGGTTCTAATAAGTATACCTATAACGTAGCTCATTGTTAACCTATAATATAATATACGAGTCCTGGACTTTGATAATATATAAGAGGTTGTTGCCATGCCTTTTTATTGGTATAGTAAAAATAGCCATGCCATGGCTTTTGATTTAGAAGGATAGGGATTATAGACGTGTGAGGTTTCATTATACAACGCTGAGTCCAAAGATAGAAACATGAAATTTTAATAGATTTATTTTACGATGTTAACATCTAGTAAGAAACGATGTGTTTGATATTCCGCCCCTGAGATGAAAAGGCGTATTCAAAATAAGGTTGAATATGTGCATTATAGCCTGAGCGTACAAAGTCACGGTCAACAGGTAGTTTTATTTATAAAAAAATCACCGTTTCAAAACATTACAAAGTCCAATAAGTATTCACATACGAAATTCGCTTCGCTCGCAGTACTGCAACAATCGTTTCCAACGAATCTGGCCAGACTAAATATTTATAATCGCACTATCGCCACTTCCTCGCCGGTGCTGCGAAACGCTATATTTACATCATAAGCGGTATCTGGGCTCCTGGTGAAGTTGCTGCAACGATTAAAATTTTTGTCATCGTGTGTATAAATAGAGATAAAAATGTTAATGTGGAAAATCTGGCATAAGATGACAAACACGAGAAGATACTTGATTTTAGAAAATGAAGTGAAATTCTCATGTAAATACATGAGAATTTCTGTGCTTCAACAAATAAATACGTGAGAAATTCACTTGCATTTTGTAAAATTTTAGCTTAGATTAGTTTTATGCTAGAGCGTGTTTTAAGCAACGACACGTAAGGAACGTGTCATTGTCATTTTTTTCTTAAATATTTCTCTTTTCATTATTGAAAAACGAAAGACGATTTTTACACCCTTAGCCCTACAGTACTGTATCGGAAGTGCCTTGGAGTCACACATAAACCATATAAAATTACCCAACACAAAACCAGAAACCGAAATTCAATTCAAATTAACAGAACATGGATCCATCTGTGATCACTAAGTTGTGCAGGTCGTCACCAAATAACGCGTATATATTCACCAAATGCTTCCTTACCGGTAAATTATGTGAATCAGTTCGAAGGGTGCGTATTGATTGGATTCGATTAAACGAATTGGGAATATCAAAAGCTTATTGCAAGCCAGTAAAGTTCACTTTTTCAAAACAGAATGCTAATTAATTCAACTACAAGGTTCATGCTGAGTCAGTCACACGAAATACTTGTCTAGTACAACTCGCGAGAACGAAATCTAATTTAATGTGATGTCATCGTTAAAGATCACGTTGCCAGTATAAATTTAGTTTTTTTTTTTCGTTTTTGTTGATGTAAAAATCTGTTATGGTTAAGTAGCCGGTCGAACTTTCTTGTGTTACTAAATATCGTCATATCTATACTTAATATTATAAAGCAGAGACTGTTTGTTTGGTTGAACGCGCTTATCTCAGCCTATAGTTAGGCTCAAATTGAAAAAATATTTTTAACATCACGCTATGTTTGTTTGATTTTCCTTATGTTATTGCGGGTGAAACTGCGGGGCAAACTAGTTTGACATATAGCTATAACTAGGAGACTAATAATTCGTTAACGACGTTTGAGCAACAAAACAGGTAATGTGTGTGAGATAATATTTATTACTAGTTTTTTTTATCTGATTGAAATAACTAACGAGCATGCAGTCCACCTGATCGTTAGTGGTTACTGCCGCCCATGGACATCTGTAAGCAACTTCATATAAAACAGGTATTCTATCTGAGGTCGATCACAGATGCGTTGGCACTCCTAAGGACTGAAATGGTCGTCTCATACTTAAGTGACCCGGCAACCACATCCTTCCAACGAAACGCAAGAACTGCTTCACGCTAGAAATAGGTGTGGCGGTGGTACTTCCCCGGTCGAACTACATTGGTTCTACCAACTGTCACAGCAGTTACCTGTTTTAAAAAATGTAAAATAACTTTAAATTCTAATTTTGTTTAATATAGTAGATTGATTTTAATGAAACAAAGATTACATGTTAAATCAAGTAACGGACTATAAATATACCTCAATGTATTCAATTCTATTCGGTAGTTTTAGCTTTGATTCGATTTCATACACGCAGGCAATGTAAAAACATATAGAAATGTCTAATATTATCCAATCTTCTATGCAAATATATGTGATGTGTACACACATGCGAAACTTTGTTTTTATAATACGTATTTATTGCTCATTTGCTCGATTATTGCTCATTTGGTGCCTGATGGCAAATGATCACAGCTGCCCATGATCATGTTTTTATCCCAAATAGGTTCCTACGGTAATATAATTATGTCCTACGGTAGCTCGGTTACATATGTATTGCTACACCAGTAAGCCTTAGTACGAGTTTATCTTGTTTCCTCAAAACAATAATTGTTTATGTTTTTGCAAATACGTTGCAATGTACACTCCACGTTTTTGTTAACGTTTTCGGCCATATCTTGCGAAGTACTTTGAAATGAGGGGCGTAAACAATGAAAACATAAACATAAAACATAAGCAATGATTGTTTTAAGGAAACATAATAAACTCGTATTAACCTTAGATTAAGTCGGAATATCCACTGTTACAGTCTATTCACCACAGGTTATTCGTAGCTCTCGGTAGGTGTCCATATTATATCATGGCTATAACGTCAAATGTGTCAATTTAGCAGTAAAAAAGCTTGCTGCATCATTCAATTGCATACCATACCTTGTGTTTAGCGCTTACTTAAACTCGCATTGTTTCCGAATGAGTAATTATGGGAACGTTTACGATGTTGCTGACTCTCCACGTATATATATTCACACACGTACATAAACAGGCACACACACAATATACGAGTAGACATTTACAGATTTATACTAATGTTTTCTTACATAACAAACAAAAAACTAGTATAACAAATAAAATAATAATAGAATCGATATACCTTTTTTTTTTTGGTGACGGGGGGGAAACCTTCAAAAGGTGCACCGAAGCCTTGGGAGAGACTCCGGGTTATGTGGGATTTTTACCCACTAAAACCCCCTCGGTGGCCTTCCTCAGCGCTTGCAGGGGACTCCGGGATCTCCAATGGAACGCACCGGTGCCCCCTAGCGCGGTGCCCCAGAAGGGCTCATCCCTTGGGGGACGTGTAACTGTCCCCCTGCACCTTACGGTGTCTGCGACGACATGCAGCCACATATGCCGCCGTCCTTCTCAGGGTTGCTGGCTGAGCGTTTCGAGCTCCCACTCTAGCCGCCCGCAACCCCAGAAGCCCCTTCTAGTCGCCTCTTACGACAGGCAGGGGATACCATAGCCGTATTCTACTCCCCGGCTACAGGGAAAAAACCTATTACAGTTCTATCGAAGAATTCTAGATTGATAGAAGAAATTGTATGAATTTCATTGAAACTTCCGTTACATTTTTAAACAATGAGTCATCAAGTGGATATTCATCAAAAAGCACAGTTAAACGTTTAACTGTATAATATATTAAAGGATTATTAAAACAATTACCCCACTTTTAATTTAACAAATAGCTTATCTACAACGGCATTTTTATTTATTTTGTATAAGCGTGGTAGAGTTTGATCCAAGACTCCAATTGTAAAAGAAACCTATGTCTAGCTTTTTAAAAGATTTGCAAACAAAAGAGATAAACGGGATAATTTATTCAAGAATAATTAGTCTATTTAATTAAATGTTCATAGGCGACAGTAACTACTTTCCATCAAGTAGCCCGTCTGCCTAACTATGTAAGAAAAAATATATATCTTAAATTATTAAGCAATATTGAATCTATTATTTATAATAATTAATCGGACCATTCCTTATCGGACGCATCGTTAAATTCTTACCTTTATATTCCTGAAAGCAATAAAACAACTTGCTCATAAAATACTTTCCCTTGTTCACAGACAGTCCAACATGGCTTCCCGCACAGAGCGTCGGCCCTCGCGTGGGATCCGCTCCTCAGGCTCGCGGCGCTCGGCACCGCCACAGGCGCGCTCAAAGTCTACGGCAGGCCCGGCGTCGAGTTGTACGGACAGCACACCAACCCAGACTCGGCCGTCACACAGATACACTTCATACCAGGTAGATACGTTTGAAAGGTGCATGAATCAGTATAGTTCGACGGGGTACGAACCACTTCGACACTTATTTCTACTGTGAAGCAGTATTTGTCTTTTGGTAATGGACGAGCGTCAATAAAGCTTTGTTAAGGGAGAAGCGAAATAAAATTGGCTAGTCTCTAAATAATTTTATCGCCCTATGCGAAGGAGTTGAAATAAATAGATTCCGCAATTTGTTGACAAAATAAACAGAAAGGTCCTCCTGTTAGGAGTAGGCAGGAGTAAAAAGAGGAGCTCTTCTCTCCTGTTATATACGCCCATATTTCGATGGAAGTGGTTGGATGCCATCTTATTCCCCGGGAATGGTTAAAGTATCTGTTATCGGCTTCAGGAAGAACCCCAGTTCTATACATATGTCTGTGCCCGGTAGACCTCACATAAATCCCGGTGGTCTACATACTCGTTTGCTAACATAACGACATAGACGAGACATGAACATCCCAAAATTAAACCGGTGCCTTTTACTCGAATTTTCTTACTTGCCCCAAGCCAAACAAATTCACAAATATTTTTACAAGAGATCCTAATCATCGCGACGTTCTTAATAAACAATCATCTTAAAAATTACAACTGTCTATCAAGAATTAAATTTGTTTATTTTGTAATTCGTAAGATGATTGCTGTTGATCGATGCAGTCAAACAAACAGCAACACTTGTCAGCTCTGTTCCTGACGAGTAACAAGCAATAAACTCTATATATAAACTTTATATATACTCATTTTATGTTTATGACTAGTGATAGCCCAAGGAAAATTTGTTATTGAATTTTTTGAAATATTTATCCTCAATTACCTCTGAAACCTTATTCTAGAGATATCTTGGGTTGATATTTAGATATCAGTCTACCTCAATGAGATTCCCTTTTCCTCATTCAGATATTTAATTTTATTGAATATTTTTATTTTCCAAGTATCTCAATTTTTTATTAGATATTTGCGGATATCGGATTTTTTTTTATAGCACGGAAGTAGCAAACGAGCATGCAGTCCACCTGATGATAAGTGGCTACTGACACCCATGGACATCTGTAATCAACCCTAGATAAGATCATCGTCTCACCTAAGGTTAGCCACAGATGCGTTGCTACCCCTGAGGACTGCGATGGAATGCCTCGGAAAAGTATGTCTCCCTTACCACACCCTTCAGACCCGAACACAACAGCGCATAACACTGCTGTTATTGGGCAGAAATAGGTGTGGCGGTGGTGCTTCCGGAGTCGAACCACAAAGAGTTCTACCACCGTCAAATTGCCTATTTGCAAATCAAAAGTCTAAAAAATTTTGATGAATATTAATAAAGTTCTCTCATTGTTCTTCAGGGTATACCTGAAGAACTATATTACAAAGTTATCTCGTTATCATTGTCTTGTTCTCTCAATACTCTTTAAAGTATATGACGAAGAACTCTCCTTTTCATTGTCTCTTTGTCTTGCTCTCTCATTGCTTTTCAAGGTATCACACAGTCTTTCATTATCAGCCTCATTGTCTTCCTATCTTTTTGTTCTTCATTGTCCAATGCTTAGCAATAATTAATTAGTTATATTATTTCTATTCCAGGCACAGGTCGACTAATATCACTATGCGACGACAACAGCCTCCACCTCTGGGAGATAAACGAGAAATCTCTGGTGGAGCTGAAATCGCACACATTCGAAGGCAAGAACAAAAAGATATCGTCAATATGCGTGGAGTCCAGCGGGAAGAACCTTTTGCTGGGTACAGAGGGAGGGAACATATACACACTGGACATTAACACGTTCACGGTCAACGAGGATGTTATATATCAGGATGTTGTTATGCAAAAGTGAGTGTTGTACGTTCTGTTTGGATTGAATGTGGCCATGTTGTATACTTGTTCCTATAGTTTTTGAATTCTCGGTATTTGAAACTGGGTATAAGTTACTCCACATAAACAGAGTGCTAGTGTATCTCTTTGATCTAAAAGGTGTGTCACAACAAATACCCAACCTTGGCTAGCCAAAAGATTAAAAAAGCGAGAATTTAACAGGACGACCTACCAACCAAAGCCGTATTCGATTTTATTGTTCTTTTTTTACAGGATAAAAATATAAAAACAGAGCAAAAATCAACTAAACTTAAACGTATTTTGATGTTTTTTCAATCAAACTTAAGTATCATTAGTTAGGACCATTACTTGACATATACTTAGGACCTTAAACATAGTACTTCGATCTGACTTGAACGTACATGTCGATTTCCTTTCTCAAGTACTAAATGTGAACAGTTAGCATTCCTTCACTATTTTCTGAACGATTAGTATCATTTAAAAGTGTTTCCTAATTTTTGCAAGCTGCATCGATATAGAAGAC